>VZTM01031652.1:85635-113889 GCA_013400555.1 Jacana jacana
GTTCGGAGGTGAGCCGCGCGGGAGGGGCGGGGCCTGGGGGGTGGGGGGGCGTGGTTATGCAAATGCAGGTTTTCCCCCCGTCCCTCTCCGCCCGAGCGCAACCTGCACCGGGGGGAGGGGCGCTCCCGCCGCCTCCATCGCCGCCGCCATAAAGTGCGGGCGGGGGAAAGTTTAACACCCCCCCTTCCCCGATGGGGCGGAGAGGAAAGAGCGGGCCTGTGTCTGGGGTCCTCCTGTCGGGTGGGGGGCAGGTCCCGGCCGTGAGGGGAGATCTGGTACGGGGAGGCGGCGGGAGCTGTGAGGGAGCCGTTCCCCGGGTGAGGGGCGGGTTGGCCGAAAAGGAAGGCTCCGGCGTCGAGGCGGGAAAGAGCGGGAGCGCCCGCGGCTCCTGTCAGCGGGGCCCAGGCGTCCACGGGGCGTTGTGCGGTCGAGCCTGTCCCTGCAGGTACCGTCCGGGGGGCCGTGGCCATCACAAGCCCTGAGACGAGGGGGCGGCCACCACGGCCCGTGTGGGCCGAGCCTCTGCCGGCATCTTCCGAACGCAGGGGCCCATCGCCCCGCTCTGGAAACGCCCCCCCCCGGCGCTGCCTTCGAGGGTGTTTTGTTTTGTTGTTTGTTTTTTTTTTAAAACAGATTTCAGGCAATAATACCCGAAACCCAACAGGTTTCGCTGGTGGGCGCGTTCCCCAGGATGGGGGGGGCTGGCAGCTGATGGCCGGGTGCAAAGGGATCGGGCAGGGAGAGAGCAGCTGTATTACCCGGTAAAGCTAATACAAACTTTTATTCAAATTAGTTAAATAGTTAAAACAGACATGGCAGCTCACCATCCGGGCACTGCTTCGTTGTCCACTGTGAGTGACAAGGGACAGAAATTAAGTTTCCTCATCAAATTCAACATTAGTTTTGCACACACACACACACAAGACACCCACAATAAACAGACTTTTGCTTTTATCTCATTATTTCCCTTTATGAGAATTAATATTTAGATCTCACTCCACAAAAGAATCTTTTTTTTTAGTCCAGTACAAAATATTCCCTTTAATTAAATCAACTAAAAGTAGGTTCCCTTGGGACTGACACCTTGTTAAACCTCCTGGGTGCAGATGACTCGGCTCCACCCAACCCCAGAGTGAAGAGCTTCGCATCGCCCCTGCCCACACCCCCGAACCAGCGGCCAAATAAAGGAAGCGAGGGGGCAATCAGCACTCGTGAGTCAAGAAAATGACTTGTGCCAAAAAGCAAAATTTTAAGAAAAGGGGGCGATGGCGCTGTTTGGGGGGTTGTGTATGTGTGTGTTAAACGGAGCTGATAAACAAGATGCCGGGTTTGGGGAACAAAGTGTGGATCAGAGTGAGTGAATGTCATCCATGCGGTCCCTGGGATTTCCTTCTAGAGGAGAGTGGCACCAAAGAAACCAGTGCAACAAGCACTTAAAAAACACCAAAAAAAAAACCCCAACCCCAAAACAAATCCCCCCAGTAGGGAAATCTTCCAAATTATTTTAATCTAAATCTGTAGCCTCTCTGTCGCTTTCATTACTTCCAGCTGAAGTGCCTTCTGGAATTGCTTATCTTCTGCTGCCCTTTAGCCTTTTTAAACCCCATCTATTGGAGGGGAACACATCACCAGAATAATTCCCTAATTTTTCCTTCAGCAACTTATTAGCATAGCAAATCACTGACTGCGCACAGCTCCAGCTCCAAGCAGGAATAATAGTTCCACCTACAAGAAAATATTCTCAGAACTGATGTCAACTGCTTTATGTACGTGCCCATATTGTTCCTAAGAAAAGAAATTTCAAGGCCTAGGTTTGTGAAAGAGGGGGAAGATCTGACACTTCCAGTAACAGAGCTGAGAAGCCAAAGGGAACGAGATAACGGTGAAAGACCAGTTCTGAACAGGAAGAGAGGAGCCACGGGGTCTAAATATTGCTCAGCCTGGAGAAGAGAAGGCTCTGAGGGGACCTTAGAGCCCCTTCCAGGAAAGCTGGGGAGGAACTTTTTATAAGGGCATGTAGTGACAAGGGGTAAGAGCTTCAAACTGGAAGAGGGGAGATTTAGATGAGATCTCTGGAAGAACTTCTTTAGTGTGAGGGTGGTGAAACCCTGGCCCAGGTTGTCCAGAGAAGCTGTGGCTGCTCCATCCCTGGAGAGGTTCAAGGACAGGTTGAATGGGCCTCAAAGCAACCTGGTGTGGTGGGAGGTGTCCCTGCCCAGGGCAGGGGGTGGGATGGGATGGTTCTTAAGGTCCCTTCCAACTTAAACCACTCCATGATGATGACAATCATTTACGTCCAATCCAGAACTTGCGTCAGTCACCTGTGAGAAGACCAGAGTGATGGTGTCCCACATGTCCCACTGTGCCCTGGTTAGCTATGGCCAAAAGTGGGTCTTTCAGCACAGGAAGGTATGTACAAAAGGTTCCCCCAAGTAGAAAGGTCCCCCAAGTCCTGTGGCAGCTGACAGCACCCATGGATGTAGGACCCCCTGAGGAACATGTGACCCCCCAAGTCTACATGACACAGGCAGGCTCCATGCATGTTATACCGATATGAGCTGGTACCTCCTGTGTGAGAACCCAAGCAGGCAAGGGACAACTTGGGGTTGAAGACCTTGAGGCAGAGGAGAGGACTGAAAAGCCAGCATCCTTGTTCGCCGACAATGGCAGCCTTCCCCACCTTCTGCAAGGAGCCAGACCCTGCTGGAACACAGGGGGAGTGCTCTGATGATGCCATCTGGGACACGCAGACACGAGTCCTTCCTGCATCCCGGCTGCTCGGGCTTCCATACAAATAAAGCTCCCAACAGCTGCCCAGACCTGGAAGGCCGGGCTGGACTGCGCCTGCATGGAAGCCCAACTATAGGCACTTCAAGAATAGCAACACAAATCACTTTTAGCATTTAAAATCTTCAAAGATGAGCTAAGGGCTGAGTTCTCGGAATCTCCATCCCTGACCTCAGTCCAGAAAGCCACTCCAAGTTCCATTTCGGTCACCTCCACACCTTCTTACATCCAACCCCTTGGCGCTAGAACTGCTTGTTCAAACATCTCCTTGGTGACCCCGGGAGCCAAAAAACTCACATAAACCCTCAATTGGCTCTTCATGTTTTGCGTGTCGGTACTGCAACCTGACGTGGAGTTTGCACAGCAGCAAAGGCAGAGTTTGGCTGTAATAAACAAGATGTTGTCTCTTCAATAGCCAGAATCCCTACAGGAAGATATAAAACCACTCCGCCTTTTAAATCATATATACCATCAGATCATCTCCTAGATGGATTCTATTAAGTGTGACCATATAAAAAAATAAATACTGCTTAAAATATTTGTTATCTAAGAAATATAGGCCTGTGGAGAAAATACTCCAGTATAATTCTGTAAATGGGAGATACTAATTTTCTTCACACTTCAGCAGTCTAAAAGAACACAGGGTCTGCCATCCCTCCAGGAACTAATGAAAGGCACATCTATTTGTGTAGCCTGGGGAGGTTTGAAATAGATTTGGGTATTTTTTTTTTCGCAGAAGGAAAGGGAGATTTCTGTTTTGCTGGCTGTTTAATTTTCATTTTTGGCAAGAGCACCTTGAGCTGTGGATAACTGACTCGAGTTTGTCTAAATCTAAATAAATGCGTGCTTTATGACCCGTCTACCACCAGAGTTCCATTTTAATGCCAGTATTACCCTTCATCTGAGCAGTGGCTGAAGCTGGGGCTTGCTGACAGAGCTTCAGAGAAGAAACAAGCAAGAGGGTGAGTAAAACCTGCTTATTTTCCCCGAAGTCACCTGTTTTGGAGTGAGATGACCGGGCAACATGAAAGGAACTGCATCTGGGGAATCTCAGAATTAGTACCCAGGTTGTAGTTCTTTCAGTAATCAAAGCCAACAGAGACAAAACCTCTTCTGCTTGCGGAGCTCTCAGAAATATGCATAACCAAACCCTCCAACTCCCTCTGATGCTGAGAAAAAGAATATTGAGGGCTATGTAGAAACAAAGGGCCTATCAAACCTACATCAGAGGGTCCTGACTGGAACAGGAAGCAACTCGCAGCCATTTCCATTTCCCCTAGCAGCAGATGGAAGTGCAGAAAAAAAAGAAAGCCAGAGTTCTAGATGACATAAAAAGGTGTTTGGCCAAAAGATGATGAGCTTTGCGCTATGTGCTCAAGGTCTGGCAGAATGGGAGACCACTGACCTCCAGCAGGATTTCATCCTGTGCCATCAGAAACCCTGTTTGCAGAAGGTCTTGCCCACTGTCCTCACAATGTTTTCAGCCAGAGCAACAAACAACATTGTGAAAAGAAGGGGGTTAGTCAGAGGTGTTGGAGCGGTGTTGGGGTAGCAGATACAAAGAGCACGTAAGTAGAATGATCACATCCCCTGTCTAACCAGCATCTCCTGCCCTAAAGCTCTGCAACTGCTGCCTAATGCTTTTTCATGCTTTCTTTTTCAAAACAGGTAGCTGAGTGAGAGTCCTCAGTCCACCAACCAGATGCACACGCCTCAATCCAGAACTCTGTGTCTGTTTAACAGAAAACACCCATTATTAGAGGAAGAACATTGTATGGCAAACTATAACTGCAGTTTTGAAAGAGAGGATGTATTTATGCAGCTCATAATTTGGCAACAACACCCATCGTACCATTATCCTCCCGAGAGGCACTACGGGGCTATCGTGATTGCGGATGATCAAGATAACACCTCGACTGAAATAATGCACCTCTGGCCACCAGGGTTCACCTATCGGAGAGCAAACAGCACCCAGCTGGAAACAGGGAAAAATCTTCATAGTTGTACCTCCTGCTGCTGTGTGGAGGTTACAGAATTTGTAGGCTCTTTGCAGACAAAAAGATACTGGGATGTGGATATATGCGCTGGACCAAGCTACAAAACTAGCTTTGGGTATTTCCTCGTTCAGTTACACCAGGACCAACTTAGCTGGGTGTTTAAGAGCTCACAAGATCACCCTTAATGACCGCAGATGGCAATCAGACAAATGCTTGTTTGGGGATGGGAAAAGCTGCATCGTTTTCTACAGCTCCAGCACTGCTCTTTATGGGCTGCGTTCAGTGGCTCCTGTAACAATTCTGGACTACATGTGATGTTTATGGTCCTGAGTAAAGATAAAGATACCCTGAGAGCAGCTGAAAACTGCATTTCCAGTTCGTCTGTGTCTATTCATTAAAATTCCAGCACATTATCCTTTGTAATTTATGTTCTGGCATTCTAGGATACTATATATGGGCTGGTACTTTGCTGTGATGGTCTCAAGACACAGGCAGGACCAGACTCGTTGGCAGACCAACTAATATAGTTGGAAAAAAAAAATAGAAAAGCTTTTCTTTTGTTTAATCCTTTGCTACTTCTGCAGAGTTCAAAGTTTGCCATTAAAGGAGATGTGCACCCCAAAAATTTGCCTCACAGTTCCAATTCCTCCAACCAGTTCAAGAAAAGACGTTACTTCTACTAATAAATCTTGTCCAAACCAAAGTGCCAGAAAAAACCAACCAGTTTATGTATGATTTTCTGCCTTATCCCTTGAGAGAATAAGCAAATTAGCATGTTTAGCCTCAACAAAAAATGACACCAACCTTCACATATGCACAGGGCAGTAGGAGATGCGAGGAACTGTTTGTTCTCCATGACTACAGCGCACAGGACAAGGGCTTAAAATGCAGCAAGGATGGTTCTGATGGGAAATTAGGACTAAGTTTCTAATTGCAAGGATGGTTAAGCATAGAAATGGACTGTGTGTAAAGACTGTGATGTCAGCATTCCTGGAGACCTGGAAGAACAGTAAGTGTTTGTCATAAAAGAAAATACAGATACAGTCAGGCCTGATTTGGGGGAGTCGAGTAACAACTTGGAGATTCCGTGTGACATTCACAGCAGGTCTGAGGAATGGGAGCAGCGTTTTGCACAAGGCCTACTGCAAATTACTATTTTCTAGAGCAGCACATCTCGGGATTTTTCAGTTATAAGGAAAATTATTAACTCTAAAAATTTCTCCCAGGTGATCATGAATCTTACCATTAGAACATTGAACCCGGGAAGCTGGAAGGCTGTTGGAAATGATCCATGTTCCTTTTGTGCATGTGTTGAATTGGAACAGTTTGCTGCAGACACCTGAGGTGTCTGTAAGGAAGATAAACATTGTGCATCTTCACAACCAGAATTGGGAAATCTTCAGAAAAAGGCCATTTCTAAAGCAGTGATAAGTATTTTACAAGCCAACAAAATCAGTAAGGCTACTTAAAGTAAAACTGCCAGAAGTTTGATATGTTGATTTAATAACCTGTATTTTAAAGAGTACCAGTCATTTTTATGAAAGGAAACAGCTTTGGTTCACTCAATTTGTTTCTGTCAAATACACTGTAACTCATAGCAGTGATGGGATAAATGATATTTAGTGAAACTGCTCAAATAGTCCCATGTATTGCATTACCCCTAGCAGTGCTAACAGAAGGTGTTAGGTTCTTTTCCAGCAGAGCATGTCTCCTGTGCAACTCCTACAATAAATCAGTGTAGATTATATTTTATTGCTTGCCTACACCAAAATCCAAGGCCCTGCATGAGAGCGCGGGTCTGAGCGGGTGGTTTGTGAACTGAACGGCAGCACCAAAGGGTGCAACCAACAAAGCACAGCAGCTTTTTCTGGAGGTAACAGCACTGAAAGGGTGCCTTCCCTCTGTCTCTGGGCTTTTGTTTAGGACACTGAACCCACTGAAATCAGTCAGGGTTCTCCCACCAGCTGCAGCGGTGGAAAGACCTGGCCTCTGGTGGTTTGTTCAGGTGATCTCACCCGAGATCTATCAAACATCCAGGTCCACAAAGTCTTGAGATCCCTCAGCTCCCACCGAACACCATTGCAGTGACAGAAACTGCCACGTTTTGCAGAAGTGAATCTCGGAGCAGGAGAAGCGGAAATGCCTCCCGTTCGAAAATTGCTCCGAGTCCGACCACCAGGAAGAAGAGCGACGAGGACGCTTCCACCCAGAGTGCAGACCCAGCTGCTGCTGAATTGCATGTGAGGAGATTTTAAAAGCATTATCCCTATCTCTAGTGGGATCTTCCAACTCTGATGCACTATCCCAAGAGGGCATCATTATCATGAACCACAGCAAAGCTCCAAATCCTTTTTTCATGACATTCCTAAATTGTTTGCCCCACCCTGATTCATTTTAGGAAACTGATAAGACAGCTGTGAAAATACACCATGGAAAGCACTCTCCTATTACAAACCAGCTGGCAGAATTTGCACCTTTTTTTTTTTTTCCTCCCAAGGGAATAAAGATTGTTGTTTATTCCCCTTTTCAAAAGGCACATGAACCAAAATGTAACCTTCTCTTCCTGAACCCAAGGGGTATAGTTAAGTAGGTGGGTACCCATCGAACATTTTGGCTTGCAATAACCAGCGACACAGCTGCCCCTGAAACACGTGTGGGCTATCCTCAAAAGATTGTCTCATTTTGAAAGGAGCTGTGGGTCTTTCTTTTCATGAAAATGCTCATTGTTTTCACCGCTCCTCTTCAGTGTCTCCAGGAGCCACTACTGCAGCTCTCATTTGACGGCTTCCTCTCATCAGGTGACAGCTATAAAGATCTGCAAAGTTTGTGTCTTCACCCCACTGCAGCACTGATAACATCCTAATGGCCAATTTATTTATTTAGTTAGTTATTCAGAATGGTGTATGTTAAAGGCAAGATCACAATCAAGATGCAGCTTGTTGGCCTGTTAGGCTGTGTTCTGTTTGTACACCCTTCCTGCAGCTCCATTCTTTTACTGAACCTTCTCTCCTAGCTCTCCTGAGCCGCTGCTGTGTGCCCTCAAGCTGCTGTTGTTTTACACTCCGGAGACACACGTGGTTCAGCGACAGATCCCCCTGCTAGAGATGTTAGCACTCTGCCAGGCGGCACAGGAATCCGAATCTCCAGGATAAATGACACTATAGACACACCTGAGCTGAATTTACAAAGTGAAAAATGATGCTTTGATGCTGCAATGCCTTTCTAATGGTTTCCTTACTTCAGCTGATCCCACCAGTTACTCTCCCAACCCCTACCTCTTTCTTCTCTTTTGTTTTCGCACCGATCCGGAACAACAGCCCACACAAAAGAGAGAGCCTTCTCTTCCTCTTGGGCCAGATGTGACGCCCGCAGCTTCAACCCACCACCGAGACACAGAGTTTGGTTACGGACTTACAACCCCGCAGAGCTGCAGAGCACTTCTGCCACCACCAGCCTCGCTGCCTGGGTGCTCCTGTCAAAGGATGCCAGGAATATCTCCAAATTATCTGCATTCAAATGCATCCTGGGATAGGCAGGGTGGGAATGGGTCTCGGCCACAGCTCTCAGTCCCTCTCAACACTGCTTTAGCCAGAAGCAGAGAGTGAAATGTCCACCTAAAGTAAACGTATCCCTTAGGGTGCCTAAAAATATGGAATGTGGTTTCTGTATCACTGTGTCGCCTCATAGGGATCCTGGGAAAAGGACATTTGGGGGCTGGGTACTGACCTGGAAGATGTACTAGAGCTCCTCTTCTGCCTGTCCCTAGGAAGGAGTTCCATGTGCAAATCCCTCTGGGAATATTATTGCTTTCCTCAGCATCCCATCCTAGTTACTTTAGAAATGTGCAAAGGACTGTAAGCGACCGGAGCTGACAGCATGGCTGGGTGGATTGGGCCTCTCTGAAGCCTTTCTGAGGGTTTCTTCTCTGGAAGAGGGTGATTTGATAAAACAAACCACTCTACACAAACAATTATTGCCTCAGTGCTCCAGAGTGAGCCGAAGCCCAGGTAATTCAGACCAATGCTGGAGCCCTACACCTCCTGCCTATAGCTTTGTTATGCCATTTCTTCCATTAGGAATATCTGTTGTGTAACATGAGATACTTTGCAGTTAATTTTTTTTTTTTAAGGTAAGTCATATTTGAACAGAATCAAAAATAAGCAAGAGCTAAAATATCTGCAGTGCTGGGGCTGTGCCAAACACCCACAGATTCTGTACCCTGTACTCAAGTGTTGTCAAGTAGCTCAGCACATCTTTATTCTAATCATTTACTTTCATTTCATGCCTAACAGAGAATTGTCCTGATTACTCAAGCAAAGCACAGTAAGAGAAGCACAGAAAACATTCAGTCAGCTTTGGGTGCTGCTACCAGTTCTCTAACCTCCCCAGTACCCAGGCTGAAATACTTAGGTGTGTGTGCAATGATACAGCTCTGGACTCTCCTTCCACAAAGCCTTTTAAATAACTAATCAGATAATTCTAAGCAGAGAGGCGGCAAAAACTGCTCGAGGTTACAGCATGACTGGTACCACTGAGAAAGGCCAGTCACAGAATCACAGAGTGCTGTGGGGTTGGAGGGGACCTCAGGAGATGATCCAGTCCAACCCCCTGCCAGAGGAGGGTCACCCAGAGCAGGTCCCACAGGAACATGTCCAGGTGGGGTTTGAATCTCCAGAGATGGAGACTCCCCCACCTCTCTGGGCTCTGCCACCCTCACAGGGAAGAGGTTCTTCCCCATAACTTCTTATGTTCCAGTTTGTGCCCATTCCCTCTTGTCCTGTCATTTGGCACCACTGGAAAAATCCTGGTCCCATCCTCCTGACACCCACCCTTGAAGGATTTCTAGGTGTTGATGAGATCCCCCCTCAGCCTTCTCCAGACTAAAAAGACCCAAGTCCTTCCTCATCAGAGAGATGTTCTAGGCCCCTCATCAACTTCATGGTCCTTTGCTGTACCCTCTCCAGCAGTTCTCTGTCCTTGAACTGAGGAGCCCAGAACTGGACACAGTGCTCCAGTGAAGTACTTCTTTTTGGCAACGCAATTCAGTCCAGGGTTTTCAACCCACAACCATTTACTGTCATCATTGCGACCACGGATGCCAAGATATGGCAGAAGATAACTAAGAATGTGCTTTTACATGTACAGGCTCTGCATATCTACATGGAGAGCAATAGGTGATGTTATAGAACACTCACCTCAATACAAAGAAGGGAGAACAGGGGAAATCTGCCTGAGAACAGAACACCCAGACCTGCTCCCCACAGCACTACTGGCCGTGTCTGGGAACGGGGAGCTGCTGCAGCCTGGGCTATCAGGCTAGTGGATTTAGCAACCCTGTAAACAGCACCAGCCTGTACAAAGGGGTCCATGCAGCAGTCTACTTACACAGCATTTCTCAAGGGACCAGCATCACCACCAGAACATTCCTGTAGTTTTGATAAAATGAATTCACAAATCACTGCTCTAATCAGGATGTGTACAGAGTGCAAGAGACCCTGCCCAATGAAATACAGCTTCAGGGAACTTAACGTTAAGAAATGTTTGTGTGTTGTGAGGAACTGAAGTTGCTCCTTTATTCATGTTGTAAAAAACTGAGTCAATCACCAGTTATCTGCATGCCATTTCCAAGCACATAGAATACAAAATCCCCCAAAATGCTTAGCTCCAACACAGTGCTGTGATCAAGGATGATCACTGTGCCTGTGACAAGTGTTGCTACACTGGCTGTTCTGAAGGCACTTGAGGGCAAGTGCTCTGGCAGAGCCAGGATGGCAGCATGAAGGTAAGAAAGCAAAAAGGAAAAAAAGTTGGCAAAAAAACCCCTAAAACACCATAAACAATGATGACACTATTTGATAGCTCTCACCACAGCCATGGAGCCATGGGGACACCTGCTATTATACCAGTTGGACGTCACGCAGCTGAAGCCGGGTTTTTTTCCTAGGAACTTCCTAAAAATCTCTCTGCTGCTGCAGTAAAACACTCTAAACTCGTGACAGTGCAGTAATGCAATACCCTTTGTACAAAGCCTCCAACCCACGGTGACCTAAGTGACTTTGCCCAGAGGTATCATCCTAAGCTAAAGGGAAGAGGCTGGCTGCATTGGAGAGAGTACATTAATGCCAGCCCCATCGTCTCCGCTCCTGGGAAAGGACATCCTGCAAACTGCTCCCCTGGAGGAGGCTCTGCAAGAGGAGTTGCTGTTTGTATCCATTCCAGTTTGGAATTAAGAACGTTTCTGTGCTCACTCACCATTGCAGAAGGTCATTTTCCACCTCTTCTTTTGGTACAAACAGCAGCCCCTCACAAAACACATCAGTCAACTTCTTGCCTGAATTAATTTTCTTTTATAAATTTGTACTGTTGAATAATTCTTCCTATTAAAGAAAGACTTTTGATTAATTCTTCCTATTTAAGAAAGATTTTAGAAGCAGATATAGAAACACAGAGTTAAATATTTTAAGAAGAAAGTCTTTGAAGGAGGAAAGCACTGGTGAAGGCAGCACAGCCCAAACAATAACAACAACACAGATAGAGAGGAGACACCAACATTTTCAGAAGAGCTCGGTATTTACTTTTTCAGCTAATGTCAATACAGTACAGACATTCATTTTTCTCCCCAGAGGTAAGAACAAATCTTGAGAATGTAGCTAGAAGACCAGGAGGGTGTAGAGGTCTGTAAGGCAAGGCTAACACACATACACTCCACAGGTTTATAAAGACAGAACCACATGCACACGGGATTATCTAGAGTTTGCTTTGATTTTAAAGCCCATGAGACACTAGGACACTTCTCCCAGAGGTGCAAAAGTGCTCATCCCACAGCATTCTGGACTCAAATTTAAGAGGTATTTTTCAAATAGGGCTCAATACTGAGAATCACTGGAAGTGGCATGAGGAAACAATCAGGTGTAGTGTAGAGGAGGAGCATAGAGATGTGGTAAAAGTCAGTTTTAAGCACACAGATTAAAATAACCCAAAGGAACGATTCGTTTTCCACCAAGGAACCTCCTGGTATGCAAAATGAAAAGATAACATCTTTTCTTTGGGACTTGTGGAATAAAGACATTTCCCTTGATGAGGCCATGTGCGAAGAAAGAATAAATGCCATTTCTTCATCTGGAGCGCAAGCAAACACCCCTGACTAGTTTGTTCCAGTCAGAATCAGGAAAGAGACACTAAAAAACCACCAGCCTGGTTTTTCCCCGTATATTCACTTTGCTCACACTCTGTATTACATTTACTTTTACAGGAGACAGATCATTCACACTCTTCTGTCGAGTGGCAGGACTTGTGGCTGATTAAGGTCACCCTGAATTGCTCATGATGAGTCTTTACATCCAGAGATCTAAGAGTATTACCCCACCGTAACACTAATGCTCTTCTGCAGACAGTGCTTGAAGTTTGTCTCTGTCCTACCTCTTAGGCTGTCTCCCCTCAGGCTATAGTTTCCAGGAGAGGTGGTTTGTATTCTAATACTGAGTTTACAATTGAGTCTAAGTGTTCCTTGGTTGCATTGGTAAGAAACCTGCAAAAGAGTATGAGCTAGAAGGCCAAATAACCTTGTAGTCCAGCCTTTGGAACAAGAGCTTCAGGATTTGTGTCTCTGTTTGGATGCAGAAGATTAAGTCAAAGTTGAGGACAAATATCTTGAGAGGAAAAAAATAAATAAATCCCCAAATCAATGCATTCAAGAACTTCAAGTTAATGAAGTGCTGAAAGGAAGAAGCCTGAAAGGATGCTTAAGAATTCTGATTTGAGCAGAAACTAGAATATCCCTATAGAGAATGAGCTGTGATCTCAAATGTCCTCATGGAGCATTATTTCTGTTTTGTGCTTTGGTCCTTATGGGTAATAAATGGAGACTCCTTGTAGTGTGGGGAGAAGAGTTGATCAAGGCTGGATTTATTAGAATAGGAAAAGCAAGCAAAAGTAAAAAACAAAATATATATATATATATCTAAGATTCCATGCAGCTCCGATGGGAAGCAGTCATTCCTCAGGGCAGCAGCAGGGTGATTTTCCTTTGTGGGAGGAGGACAGAGAGGCCCTGACAGGAGGTGCAGGAGTCAAGGCTGGATTTATGGGAGAGGGAAGGTTCACCGAGAGGTGTGCAGGGCCAACTTTTGCTGGAGTTGGCAATATATTTTCAATTATTACTCTTTGATCTTAAGGCAGATAATTGTTACAGTTCGGGGAAAAGAGAATCTAAACGAACAGCTGGGTACCAGATTCCCTGGAAAGCCAAAGAGCAGGGTCCAGGACATGCTGGGCCCAAACTGACACAGAGAAGAAGGGTGCTTGACTCAGAAAGTTTAAGGTTTAGATGCACTTTTTGTTTGGCAAAAAGATACTCTTCAAAGTTTTAATGTCACCTTCCAAAAGCATACAGGCCTACAGTATTCAAATTATTGTCCCTTACCTTCTACTTCCCTGGAAACTGCTTTTGGAGCCTTATACAATGTCCAATGTAGTCAATGGGAGCGGTTTTTGAACAATTTCCAGGAAAGCCATTAAAGTTCCTTCTTGGCTGCCTTCAAAACACGCTGCAAGTTTCAGCTATGAAACCTGTGTATATGAACAGAGAGATATCTGAGCAAGTTGAAGAGGAAAACATTCTTCAACCAGTATGGACACAGCACAGCAGTAGCAAATGTCTGAGGACACAGACACCGTTAATTCTAGAAATCCAGGTGATGTTCAACTGCAGAAATAATATTCATGACTTTCAAAAAGCTTTAAGAGAGAGAAAAGAAAAAAAAAAAATAGAAGCCCCTCACCAGAAAACCCATTTATAAACTGCAATATTTGAGAATTATCTCATGTGAAAAAAGATTAAGTGCAGCAAAACGTGTAACTAGAAATGAGAGAAAGAGTGAAATGCTCTAAGATTTAGCATTTGAGGAATATGTAACAGGTTTTGCCAAGAATTATTCATATACATCTGCACAATCCCCATCCATCTATTTTTACTTTTTTTGTGGGCCAATACAGAGAGCTGTGTATTGTCAATCCTAAAAATAAGTTCTTAAGCTTCAAAAACCCATTTATATCGCAGTACAGAGAAGTATAATTATGTTCAAATTAACCTTTCTCACAGTTTATGCAGCTTCAGCCTTATTAGACTGAGGGCACAGCATAACCTTCTCCTCACCTTCAGACAGGAACAAGAAAAAAACACACAAGAAAACGGGTCGGATGACCCTAATCAGAGACCGCCTTAACCCAATCTTCCTGCTCTTGCATCCCATGAACTCTTTTTCTCCAGGGGTTTTGCATCCCAGGTAAGCTGTTTTAGAGGTCAGACAGATATGTCCATGGTCTCTGTTGGCCTCAAAAGCTCCAGGTGAAGTCCTGGCTCCATTCTAATAAATGGCAAAGGTCCCTCGTCTTGGAAAGGCACTTCCCACTGTAAATTCCAGGCTCTTCTGCAGAACTGCCCATCTGCTTAACTGTTCACCACTGTGGTTGTTTCTGTCAGCGTTACCTTCCCTGCACACCTAATAGTGGATTTGCTCAATTTAATTGGCTTTCAGAGCATCTTCTGTGGAGCAGGTAGGGGTACTCCAATGGCTACCCTAGAAACCAGCTAATGACAGCTAACACAAATGCCCATTTCTTTCCCTCCAGGCAAGCTTCAGAAATGAGGGACATTTCTCCTAAATTCTCACACACACATTTACAACCGGCCCTAAAAACCCAGCGGGAATTTTCCTGGGCTAAGGTTAGGCACTGGGTCTTCCCCGCTGTCGCCTCTGCCACACAGTAAAGGTGACCCGCTCCTTGCCACGTAACCCAGGCTTCAACCATCCTGCACCCATACTGGCTCTTTGATATTCCCTTTCAATACAGGAAAAAAACATAATCTGAAAAATGCTGATCATAAGAGTCCCAAACTCTCCTTATTTACAATACTGGGGTATTACTGGTATTGACAAAACCATTCTCCAGTGGATACCAGAAAACTAGTTATTTATTCAGCCAACACTGTTTCAACGCTGCTTGTTTATTCAGTTGCTGTTGACATTTCCTATAGCTTGTTTAATTCACAGCAGTGACACCTATAGGTGAGAGCCTGGCAAATTAACCCACTTTTGAAGCAAACACCGACCCTCAAAGCCAGCCAGGGCTCCCACAGCTGTGTGCATTTGTTTATAACACAAGGGATAATTTCAGCAGCGTTCCCTTTTGTTTTGCTCTCTATTTAGAAAACAAATGCTAAACCTTCTGGGGAAGACTCAAGGGCTCACTTGCCATTACTGTGAGCTATACATTACCCTCATCAGCAACAACAGGACTGAAAATCACAGGGTTTGGAGGAGAGAGCTGAGCAGATGAGCGTTGCTGCCGGGACAGTTGATGCCAATCTAAAGGGAGTTTTGCCTTTCAGCTAACAATTTTATTCACATGCCATAAAAGGTCCTCCCCTTTTTCCTTGCTTCCAACTGCCCTTCCAGATGCTATTTTTGCTAAGTGTTCAGGAGGAATCTATTCAGTGCTGTAAAAAAGCCAAAGGTTCTTTACACCACTAATTTAGCTCCGTCTGCCCCGGCTCCATTGAAAACACCGCAGCTCCACCGCTGGGGCTTTTGACAGCGCAGTGTAAACACACAACTGCAGGCAAACAAGTTAAAAGCGTAATGAAAAGATAACAGCTGGAAGACATGAGTCCAGCGCATTGTTCCCTCGGCTTTATGCAGTTACTTATTCTTGTGCAGTCAACTTAAACATTACTGCTTTAGAAATAGTCTGTGGTTTATGCCTCGGTGTTAATAACAACCCAACAGGCGACGTAAAAGAACCATGGGCCCGTGGCAAAGACAGCTCAGGCCTAAGTGATGAACTGAATCAAACAGGAGCCCCAATTCCCTCATTTCCTACCCCTTAAATCCTTGGCTTTGCAATTCTAACACCACTTTCATTGTTTTAATGCCATTTCCTATACTCTTTTGGTTTACTGTTTGGAGGGAAAAGGAAAAGCAAATTCTTTTTCTCCCTCCACGTTCCACCCTTGGCAGGAGAATTTGAAGAGGTCAGAAATCTTTTGACAAAAACATTTTTATTAAAAAAGTAAGATTTTCTTTCATTTCAACTGTACTTGGAAAAAGATTGCTTCCAAATGTGTCTTCTATAGGGCAAGATCTCGCTCCGGACACATGCAGGCACCTCCCTACTGTTTTCCAAATTTTTTCCTGTTGGAAGACAGTATGAATGTGTGGGAAACGCTGTCAAGCCTAAGAACACTTTCCAAATGAAAATAACTTTCAGTTTTCAAAGTAACACTTGCAGTACTTACCAGGTGTTAAATCTTTAATGCGTTAACTTTGAAAGTGACAGTATGACCCTGAGGCTGTTTTTAGGCTATTTTGGTGCAAAATGTCAGGTTCCTGCTCCAAAGGTGGCTCTAGAGCTCTTGCAGACCAACAGCCGTGTTTCTGGAATGGAAAAGAGGAGGTTGCTTACGCGATGGGACGCCAACACCTTCCAGTCCCAACTGAACAGTGGGGTTGAAGAACATCAGCCTTACGGACATACTGAGACGCGGGTTCTATCACTGCACTATCTTAATTATCTACAGTAAAAGACAAACTAATATAAGAGTAGATAATGCATTTTTTCCTTACTCAAGCATTAAATGCAGGACCTACATGATTATATGATGAATTATGCAGTAATAACACGACCCTGCAATAAAAATGGAAATTCAGTGGGCAGTCCATAAACTGTAAGTTTTCCTAAAAACCAACCTGTAAATATCTGCAGAGGAATCAGCATTCCTGGAAAACAATGAGTCATAAATCCTTTTTTTCTTTCCTTGACATACTGAGCACAAAAAGGCGCTAACACAGATAGCAGCCGCTAACGTGTTTGTCTTACACCGATCTCTTCATGTCTGAGAAGAAAATGAATCCTTTAACAAAACACTAGACAAATATTTGTTCCAATTCTTTTTTTTCTCCCCTTAGATGAAGAGCTCTCATTTGCAGTCACTCCCTCCCTGTGTGCTTTGGCTTTTAATGTTGTGTTGCTCTTGCTCAAGATTCATTAATGGACATTTTGCCATGGAGACATTCCCCCATACTCTGGAATACCTCCAGATGACTCAGGAGGGACTGACCATGACATTAAGAGAGCAGAGACCATAAATATGATTTAGTCAAAGGTCTACGGCTGACCACAAGTAGATCCATTTAACCTGATGGTATAATTTACATAATAAATTAGGGAAAGATTTTTCAACAGTGATCGCCACCTGGCAAATCCGTGACACTCATGAACAAATATTTTAACTCCCAGAGTCCTGATTTTACCAGATGTTTGCCCGCCCTGTTTTTGGAAATGGAGCTCTTGCTGTTCACCGGGAACGCTGGCAGAGGAATGACATAGGACACAGCACCGCAGGTGGGTGCCTGCAGATGTAAGGTCTCCTTCCACCTGAAACAGCATCAAGCTGGTTGCATAAACAGAGTGAAGGTCTACAGTGAATAAAGGCATGGCCTGCTTTGCACAGCATGACTTTTCAGCTTTGTTTCTTCGTGTATGTGCAGAAATGAGTGCAAGAAAGGGAATCAAGCGTTAAAAGCTTCATTCCGTGAAGGAGAGCTGAAGGCCGCTTGAATTTAAAACACAACAAGTTGTATCTTCGGTGGTACAATAGCTCATAGATCAGAGAATTGTCTGGGTTGGAAGGGACCTTTCAGATCATCTAGTCCAACCATCAACCTAACTCTGATAAAACCCATTACTAAGCACCGCATCAACACGACTTCAATCCCTCCAGGGTGGTGCCTCAACCCCTTCCCTGGGCAGCCCATCCCAAGGCTTCACAACCCTTTCCACGTAAACATTTTCCCTAATATCCAATTTGGCACAACCCAGTGACGTGCCAACTCCTCCTCGAGTACAGGGCACCTTGTGCCACGCAGGGAAAGCAGGGACACCCCAAGGTGCACAGGGAAGCACGGGTTCCCTGCCACTGTCCCTTTCCACAGCCTGGCTACTCCAGAGGCAACGCTGCTAGCCCAGGGACACCTTGTGGTCATGCTTCACCCCAGCTATCCCAGATATTTACCAAGGAGGTGATCTTTGTCTTTCTCTTCTTTTTATCTAGAGGCTTATATTCCTCTCCTAGATTGTACTCAACGCATGGTGTTTAGGCTAGAAATGCAGCTTAAGTGCTAAGTGTAGCTATCATTTTCTCACAAATGTCAGGATTTTCCCCCTCCATTGGATGAATTTCAAATACTGCAGTGATTTGTAATGCATTTCAGACCATATCACCTTGGTATTGATCTTTAGCCTCACTGTGATCAAATATTTAAAATACAACTAATAAGATGAAGGCAGACTTTTAATTCCCTGCCACTCCATCCTTTATGCTCTACAGATAAATTATACAGACAGAATCCATCCAGAAGTACCAAAAAGAACGGATTTTAAATTGGATTGACAGCACTGGTCATTCACAGGCTGTAAGTACCCACTCATGTATTACACAGACTGTGGATAAACGGGAAATTGTTACCTTCAGAACTGTCAGCTCCTCACCTGACATTTACTACAAAAGATGAAAAGAACCGGTTGGAGCTGACAACAGACTGGCTTGAAATTGTACAAAGTATGAAGATTTAGATTTTGGTCTGTTTCAGTCAAGGCTGAGATACATGCACCTGATTTAAATAAGGACGGTCAGTTATTTTAAAGGTGATAAAATCTATTCTCTCAAAATAACAAAGATCAACTTTCACAACCTATTCGCTAAAAAGTATGATGTGAAATTACTTCCCCTGACAGTGAGCATTCCTGGGGGAATAGTAAACGCAGCGCCCAACATCACAGAACATTTGAAACAAAACCACACAGGGCATTTTTAAGTGTCATCATTTGTTAATGCTGACATATGTGACTAATCACAGTCAATTTAGTGTTGATTTTAAGTTTGTCATTTTTACAAGGGTTGAGTAATGTTAAATATCACTGTGGGCAGGTGTGATTGTTATTTAAAATAAAATCGATACAAGATATGAAGGGCCACATCTACAGTGGGTGCAATGAGTGAGTACTGCCCATTTCAGGACGCTGGAGTGATGCCAAATGAAATCATCCAGGAGCCTGTCTCGCTGTACCCAAAAGAATTCTTACACGCTGTTAAAAAAAAAAAAAACAAACAAAAAAAACCACAAACAAACAAAAAAACCAAAGAAACAAAAACAAACAAAAAAAAACCAACCAAACAAAGCGCACCAAACCCAACAAAAAAACATGCAACCAAAAATAATGTTTGCATCTGTTTCAAAAAGTACAGGCACAAATTAATTTCAGGCTTTAGGATGTATGAATTCTACAGCCCAGGTTAGGATGGGGTTACCCTTGAAAAAGTCAACAGATGCTTTATTTGGTTTGCTTTTCTTTTTTTTTTTTTCTTGCTTTACCTCAGTTAAAAGCAGTGATGAGCACCAGAGCCAGCTAACCAGAAGAGATGGACATGTCAAATCTGGTACTTCACAGACTACCTTGGAGCTCCTGGACAACCACCACCCAGCGATCCCAACTGCAATATATCCTCTCTACCATGAGCTGAACTACATTACCTGAAGGTTACTAGAGATGAGAAGTTTCTTTGCAGCACCAAACACATCTAATAAGTCATCGCTACTTATTTTCCTTGTTCAGAGGACAGAAAGAATTGCCACCACAATAGGTCATTAGCTATCTTCTTGGAACACCACATGCTTAACAACCTGAGAGGCTGACATATAGGCCCTTGTGGTTTTCAAAATCCTGTGCACTCATGGGTTGCACACGAAATGAGAAGGAATGGGTTACTCCATATGAAAGGAAGTCACAAAGAGCATGCAATCAATTCGCTAGTGGATATTTAGGAGCTGGCTCAAAACAAGACACTGGCAGGTTGCAACCACTGGGGACATTCTTTCCTCCTCTGCAGCTGCCAGTGTTGAGAAGAACCACAAAATACAAGGAAAGCCACAGAACAGAGCAAAACCAGCAAATCCGTGCGTTTCCCTGTGATGACCCCACCTCTGCAGCACACACATCAGGCATCTCGGAGGAGACACCTACTTTGATACCCCCCTCCTCCATCTACACTCTGTCCCACCTTCCCCTTGGCAGGTCTCATACCACATAATCGTTAAAGTTCACTTCAAACATGTGCAGGGTTGTATTAGCTTAAATGGGAGGGGTTGTGAGCTGGAAGTTAATCCTTGCATAAACTATTTCCTCTTCTTCAAATCAACATGACTGACGGTTCTTGGCAATATGGACTACGTTGTTCTATCCACTTGTCCATCAGGAGGGACCGGACAGGCAACCTCGGGGAGGATGCGACTACAATATAAATATTTAACACAACTTTACATTTTAATTTCATCATCCATCTTTGTAATGATTTCCTAACTTTTACTAATTCACATCCTCCTCCACGAGGTAGCCTATTACCTAAAAGGTACCACAAAAGGAACCAGTATCAAAGCAGGAACTAAAAAACCAAACCAAACAAAAAACCACTTGCAAAAAGCATTTTGGCACCTGCATTTTGGGGGGCTCGTCCTGAAACACAACATCTGATCAGCTGCAAACCTGGGAAGCTAAGGATGTCTCTCTTTTCACATGGTGCAGATGGCATCTATTTAATTACTCTTCAGCATCATGTGTTGAATAGAACTTTTTTTTATTTTTAAATAAATGGACTGTTGTCTTCATCTTCCTATGAATGTTCCCATGTTGAAAATTCAAATGAGGGAAAGCAGAGCAGGGAGGGGGAAATTCCTCACAAAACAGAGATCTTTCTGTAGTACTCCATAGGAATTATTTCACACCAAAAAGACAAAAGTTGCCAGAATGAACATATGATCAAAATCATGGGCAATATTAAAAAGCACCGGCTGCATTTCCTAGTTACAGGAGCATAGGACGGGGTTGCTTGGTAACACAGCCTGCCGGCTCCAGCCACAATCCGCTCGGAAATCAGCCATAAAAGGAACTCCCATGGCATTGCAGCGTTGCTACGGCAACGTGCAGAAGTGATAGATCCCAAGTTAGAGACACACCTTAAGCAAGAATACATTTTCTCTCATTTTAAACACTTTCCAACCCATAAATACATAGAGTCACCAATTCTAAATAGCTCCCAGCAAGTCTAACTTCTGAGGGGTTTTGTTAACATTCGCATCATTTGAGACTTCACACACATAGCAAAGCAATTAGCAAGGAAATAGAACCCCAAACATAATGTCTGCAGCACTGGATGGCAAGCGGTTCATCAACAACAAGGTATGATGCACCGCAGATGTGGAACTGCATTCTCACACAGCATTAACAAACAGAAAGAGGGTACCACATCTGTCAGAGGTGAGACACAGCGGAGCTGGAGGAGGTAACGGGTACCTGCGGGTACCCCCAGAAGACCCGGGTTCTGGCAGCGATGCTTAGGACAGCCCCAGAGGTTGGGAGCTGCCTGGCTGCGGGTGCCCGCCCTGCCACTTGTTTGCATCCCAGCAAGGCATCTACCGCCGTTCCAGCCCACCCAGTCTGGAGTTCAAAGCCTGATTTAGTTGCCCAAGCAGGGATGAGCTGCAGGTGGGACAAATCACACCTCTGGGAGATCGACCATGAACTTGCTCTCCAGTACTCTCTCGCTGAGTGACCCAGGAGAAGTGTCCCCGATGGAGATACTCATGTTCTAAACACCCAGTTTTGATCTGACAGATCCTACCCTTACACCATCTCACTGCCTCGCCGTACATAGCTGGAGCACAGCCATATCAGACTATCTGCCTAAAAACCTGCTGTGTCCTAAAAAACCAGTCTGACGGGGGGAATATTTACCACAACCACATGGAAGAGGAAGTTTGTTGACTCCTACAAGTTTTCGCCTTAAAGCTGACAAGTTATGTGGATTTGCAGGATGTCAGCATCAACCCAACGTGCAATGCCTTTACTTCCAGCACCTCGTTCCTGCATGGTGATTGCGCCACTAAACCAGCCACGTACCTTGACAGGGAACACTGTCAAGTCGACAGTCATCTCACTGGTGGTAACCAGATCCTTAGGCAAATACCTAGTGCAAATGATGAGGACAGACACAGTGCTTCTCTTTCTGTTGCCATGACACACCAGCGATTGGCAACCGAGTATGAGGGGGGTTAACAGAAGCTTAGTTCTTTTTCTCCCGAAAATGTCTAAAACGGCCCCATGAACCAAAATTATAAAATAATTATACTCCGCCTTGAGCTGAACACAAAAAGGTTATTCACTACAAAGCCCTAGCAACCATCTTACCCTTAAAGAAAAAGAAAGCAGACTGCCAAAGCAGTAATGAAATGACACACAACTGTTAATTTCATGTCTGTTTTTCAGAAGTCTGTAATAATAACCAGTAATTCCTTACAAAGCATCCATTCTTGTTCCCTAATTCCCACCCAGGGATATTAAAAGGCTTAACCATTCCCTAGCTGTATCTTTTAGGAAGATAACGTCCACTTTATTCCTTAAGTAAAAACACACAAATCTTTTTTAAGGGAAATAATCAAATTTATAAAGGCTCTATAAAAGTGCTCAAGTGAGTCCAAAGGGCTTTGCAGGACCAGTAACGGCAGCTGAACATACAGATTAATTTCTTCTGTGGCCCAAGATGAGGTGAGTTTGGTGGCCTCAGCACAGTGCTTCATATCAGAAGGTCACCTTGCATAGTGTCAACAGTTCTGAGCAGAAAAGAATGAGAACTACACTAAACCAGGCAGAGTTGCACAGGTTTATGCTGTAATCAGCCAAAAATATACAATTTCATTGTCACCATTGTGTCTTTCAAGAGGACATGTATTTATTACCAAGTAGATAGTGATCTGAAAATAATAGCAGAGGCAGGCAGGATTAGGAATAGCTCCTCTAATTGTGTTGCAACATGATGTTACTGCATAATGAAAAAGAATTCGGTTCCAGAAGCAGAGATCTCTGTGCAGCTCCTGTGATCAGCCACTTGGGAGAAAGAACTGCCTCAAAACATTGATCCTGCTGACTGACTCAGGATTGACATTAACAGGTCTGCTGGTCTCATCCAGCTGCCAGCTGCTCTTATGGATGTAGGAATAAACCGAGCAACAAAGATACCAAGGTATAAAAAAAAAAAAAAAAAAAAAAAAAAAAAAAAAAAACAAAAAAAAAACCAAAAAACCAACAAAAAAACCCCAACCACATTCACAATTTTCACATATAGTACCTACTCAACAAAAAAGATGCAGGCACATGAACATCATGCAGTTTAAGTGAGGAGAACCTTCAATGAGCAGCCACAAACATATAGCTCCTGCTCCACATGGATTTACGAAACGCTAAGCTGTTCCGCCCCGCAGCCGGCACAGGGTCTGCTCTGGGCTGGGGTCACACACACCACACCCTCAGCACCAAAGATGGAGACTTCTCACTTTGGCTCTGGGCATCCTCACGGGACTGGAAGATGATCAGGGGATTGGAGAACCTCTGCTGTGAGGACAGGCTGAGAGAGCTGAGGGGGGTCAGTCTGGAGGGAGACCTTTCGAGCCCCTTCCAGTTCCTCCAGGAGCTCCAGGAAAGCTGGGGAGGAACTCTTGATGAGGGCAGGGAGCCCTAGGATGAGGGGGAAGAGTTTGACCCTGAAAGAGGGGAGATGGAGATGAGATATAGGGAAGATCTTTGCTGTGAGGGTGGCGAGACCCTGGCAGGATTAGGAATAGACTGCCCAAGAAGCTGTGGCTGCTCCATCCCTGGAGGAGTTCAAGGCCAGGCTGGATGGGGCTTGGAAAAACCTAGTCTGGAGGTGTCTCTGCCCAGGGCAGGGGGTGACACTGAATGGTCTTTAAGGTGCCTTCCAACTCTAACCATTCTATGACTTGTAAGGCGACTCAGAAAAAGGTGGCTGCAAAGGCTCAGCCCCTCTATGAACTCTTGGGGCTCCCAGAACTGAGCTCTGGCTGGTGCTTTCCACAGGGCAAGCACAAGCCACTGGTCACCATGCTGCAGAGCCTGGATCTGGGACACCACAATCCAACCCTCTGCCTCTGCAGTCCTGCTCAGCCCACACTGCTGGCCAAAACCTCACACCTCCACCATGGGTTTGGTCCCAGTGCCAATTTCAGCCTGACGGTCCCTAGGAATTTGGAAATGTAACCTACAGCACAGCACCATAATCACTTTCTATTACTGTATGCTGTCTAATAAGCAATTCAATGAGCATTATATTTTTATTTACATCTGAAAGAGCTGCAGTAAAAAAATCCTGGGCAGGCTATGCATAAATACATGAAATTGCTCCTACTTCACTAATGAACTATTGTGTGTAATAAAATTAATCTCATTCCACCCGTGATATATCTGGTTTAATTTTTGAAGCAGGGAAATTTAGACACATGTAATTTGTGGATGGGGGAGCCAAAATTCAAGAGATTCACTTTAAATCAATCAGGCAGTTGTTTTGTTTATACAGCACCCTTCAGAAAAATTATCTGAAGGCACTTTACAATGCAAAAATAACTCAACCTGGCAAACCTCCAGGAGGATTGCTGCTCTTGACCAGGCCTGGAGACACTGTTTGTATGGCAAATGGGTTATTTGATCAATGCACACTTCTTTTCTTTAACCCCAATTTGCTTCACAACCCAAAGTTACAACTGCAGCCTCTCTAAGCAGATATTTCTTGAGAGCTGATTCACACAGCTTGTCTGTTGGCCAAACCCAGCTGTTGTGTGGGTTGGTGACACACCTTCCTCATCACCCCTGCGTGCTTTCAGGACAACCATGTCCCCTCCCATGCCCCCGGCAGGGTTCTCAACCAGTTTATTTCTGCATTTGAGGAAGAGATGGGAGCGGAAAGGAAGCTGTCTAAGCCTTTTTTGCATTCTGCATCCTCTGGTGCAACACAGGGCTGTGTGTACTTTACATAACATGCAGGACTCAGAGCTGAAGCTCACATGAAGCTTTATGTAAAATACTTGCACAACGGACTCAAAACCAAAGCAGAGCTCCGGGAAACAAAGCAGAACTCTGAAGCAGAGCCTCAGGAAATGCAGCTCTACCGACTTGTGCCAGCAAGCCCTGTACGTTTTCATTATTTATATAGAGCTTCAGATGAGCAGACCAATGCACACTAGGTAAAATGTACTGTACAAATAAGAGTCAGCTCCAAAAATGTACAGTCTAACGGCACCAAAGGAGCACACAAATCAATACAAAACACACACAGCATGTGATGTATGGCACTGTGAGGTGGAAAGTGGCTAGAAAGAAGTTGAGTCTTAAGAATAATTTTTAGAAAAAATGTGTATTTGGGAACTCTGCTTGGGCACATGGAAAGGCTTAGAACAAAGGAAAAAGCAGAAAACCAGCGACAGTGAGAGGGAAGGAGAAAGAGAGACAAGGACCGTGAATTGTACAGGACTTCAGGAGCTAAAGGAGCTCCAAATATCCATAGGGAGAGAGCGCCAAATAGCCTCCTGAAGCTGGAATGGATTGAGAATCTGAACCTAAATCCGAACAAAGATATTTTAAACAAAGGACATCCCCAAGCGAAGCAAACCCTGGCATGGCTGGGAGATGGCCTGCTTTTCATTTTGAACTAGAGAGAGAATGTGGAGTTTAAAGCTGTGCTAGAAAATGGTACTTCAAAATAAAAACAGTAGAACAGACATGTTAATTTATGCATCTAGTCATACAGGATTTGTTTCAAACTTTTCTGTTTGTGTGGTTTTGTCTCCTTGCTGTGCAGCTTTCTGAAGGAGCTGCTGGGATTAGTCTTGAGCTAAAATGTAACCTCACCTGTCCTAATCTTCACCACCTAAGAACATCTCCAAAGCATTAAAAGGAGGAGAGGAAGATCCTTAACAGATATAACGCAACAAGTAGATTTATTCTGCAAAGCTACACGCAAAGGGATTTTTTTTTTTCAAGTGTTTTTCCACATTCTAGATAAAACCTTGTGTGCTACACAGCCAGACTCAATTAACAGAGGCCTCCTGTGCGTGTACAGGATGCATGACTAATTGGGTACCTTCACTAATCTGGCAGTGCCCCTCCTCCAGAGCGAGTGGGGTACACGCACAATTGATGGCCGTACCTAAAATCCTCCTTCATAGGGAGCGACAGCCCTGCAACAGATGAAGACCTTGACTGCAGCATTATCTCTGCTGCCTGGAGATGTTAACCTTCCCTCATCCCCACTCTGCATAAAAACCTTGGTGAAACTGTAATCTTCCAAGAGCGAGTTTCTGTGCTAAGCCTGCAGAGCTCCTGGCATTAAGGAAAACACAATCCAGCAGTAACAGTGTGTACAGAAGGACAAAGACCCAGCAGAATTAAGGTTGCAGCTCATGCCATGTGTACAATACTTACGTTTATACAATAAGGTGTGGATTTAAAGGTGAAAAGCAGGATCTGTTAAGTAGTTTAACTCTCCAGTTTCTTTCTCCTTTCCCTTTGTTAGGTATACAGCAAGATTTTGCAATAGTGTGCAATATTTTTCAGCTCATCAGGTACTATGGAAGTATGTGCTAACGAGGAAAACCAGACTGGGACTTGTTGCATTGACACAAATGCCATCACAAGATAGACCCTGAATGGCAGTAAAGCCAGCACAGGACCAGGACCCAAGACCTGCAACTTCCAAAAGAGAAGCATCCACGAGGGGCAATAGCTCCCAACTTCTGGCTGCCATCAAATTCTATGTGTATCACCAACAGGAAAACTCTGCTCTGCACAAAAAGCAAGGCACCACCATTAAAGTGACTGCTACCATCTTCCCTCTCTGAAAGACAAGGTCTCTAAGCTTCTCCCAGTAGATTTAGTGTCTAATTTGGGACAGAAACAAAAAAAAAAAAAGAAGACAGACTGGAGCCCTTTCTTTCCCCCGGGAAAGTTTGCCAATCCCTGCGTTACAGCACATGTCCCATAGAATTACTGCATCAGTCTCTTGGAAACTGAAGTAATGAGGTGCAGAGCTAGAAGAGGTGAGGAAAATGAAGAACCAGTCCTCCTTTGTTCTACTGGGGGACTTCTCACATTTTTGTGGGAATGATGCTCAGACAGCTGGAACAGGAACGTGCCAGAGCAGGGGGAGTGAGAACTTGCTCTATGCTCTCACCTTTCAGATATCACATTGCCAGAACATGCATCAATTTGTCAGACAGAATTTAAAGCTCGTTCAGGTCGCGGCAATTCAGAATTCCCCTTTCTCCTCTCAAACGAGGTGGCCAGAAGAAAGGAGGTGACACAGCAAAGAACAGCTGGGTACAGAAAAGCCTTTCTGTGCTGAAGACTCCTTTTTCTTGAAGTGACAGACTGCTCAGTGTGAGCTGAAGGCTTTTCCTGCACTTTACTATTTTCCCACTGGATTTTTGTTTCGCATTACCTTTGGTTGGCTTAAGGCATGTCGTTAATCTGAGCTTTCTTTCTCTTCTTCTCATGGAAGAACACCTTACTTTAGGGAAATTTCAACCAGTGACCACTAAAAGAAGGGAAAGCACAGGATTTTTCCCTGTGAGAGGCACAATCACCTCAGCAGCACCATTTTTTCCTATGAATACAGGATAAATAGACTGGTGGGGTATTTTTCCAAATGAAAGGACACCTTGTGCATATTTTTATATATGCACCAGCGTACCTATAAGACTCAAGTTTGTAATGGCCTCTCTGCTTGTGAAAACATTGTATACAAAACATTCAGTGAGCTTGAAAACATTTTGAGAATCGCTTTCAGAGGCCTGTAAACAAGACACAGAAAATGAACTCCTTAATACCCACAGGGGTTTTAACATTTCTGTTTGCCTCTCCTTATAACCTTTCTGAAAACATGTATGTCAGGCAGGAGGAAAAAAAAATCCAGAAAAACATATTGCATTGGAATAGGAAGAATGTAATGCCTCTTTCTTAATTAAGTTAACACAGAGTTTATAATTGACCATAAGTAGAACACGAGTGATTCAGCCAATGCCACAAACTGACACAACCACCAAATATCCTGTTTATTGTTTTTAAAGTATATTTTCTCCACTTGCTGACTGATGCTCCATTAAAATTCTTGAGGCCATACCAAAAAGAAAGTCTGCCAAAAGCTGCCCATTAACAAGCAATTAATATACAAGCTTTAAAGTACAAGGTTGCTCATGCCATCCCACAGAAAATATTCTTTGCCTGCTATTTCTCATGGGAGACATTTTCTGACAGAACATTCTATCTCTGCCAGGGACTTCAAGAAGTAGACTGTAATTCCAGAGAAGAATAAAGTCTATACTTGCTCGCTCTCAAAATAGTTGGATTGATTAAACTTTAATCTTAAAGGCTGTTTTCTGGCCCACTTAACAACTGATGTAGTAACAGAAATGACACCATTAGCTGTACAGCATCTGCCAGTGATCAGAACAGGGTAACAAGGCCATGCAAATATACACTGTGAACCTGTAATTTATAACATAAGGACTTGGGG
>VZTM01031652.1:113940-137486 GCA_013400555.1 Jacana jacana
ATGGGGAGAATAAAAAAAGTTCACTTTGGGCCTGCACCATCAACACTTAGAATGTAGTTTCACTATATCCACCAGGCAATAAAGTCCTGACTTACACAGTGGGATTTCTTTGCATTGGTGATTCTCACCATAGAAAATGGCGCAGAGACAAAAACAGCCTTTGAAGAACTTCTGCTTCACAGCTGACCCCTACAAGGGCAAGCGAGGGTGTAAGAAGACATGGTTCTGCATTTCAGTTCCCTAGCCACAATAGCTACTTACAGAGGACTGACCATGGCTATTTTTTCTTTAACCAGTGGACAGACTGAAGGTCTGAACTGGATTCCTCCTCTGCTGCAGAGCTTACACAAATCTGGGCTGTCTGGTGCTTGGGGCCAACCCACGACGCACCCATCCTTACAAAGTAGACATTAACCTGCACAGCAAACCCAAGAACAAAGGCTAAAAGAGAAAACCCCATCAAAAGGGCACAAATGCAACTCCACATTCCTCAGAGGACAAAGGATTGTTGTGGTTTTCAAAGTAAAATATAGCTTATAACAAGCATCACCAGATTATGTGTTTTGCCTGGTAAAAAATAGTTTCAGACCAGAGGCAATTACTAGCCCATATCTTGGAGTCCAACAGTGTTGGAGCTTCTCCAGCTGCATAATTCAGACCTGCCAAGTGTCAATCATTTAAATTGAAATCTCTAAGTTTTTTGGCTTTAATTAGCAAAACCCAAAAGCATTTGTTGCTTCAGTCCTGCAATACAAGAGTTATTAAACTTAGTCAAATGACCTTTAGCAGGTTAAGAAAGCACAGAGCTGACAAATACAGGCTCTTTAAGACAACTTCAGCATTTGCGGTGGGCTTCTGCACAGACCCTTAGCCCACTCTCCTGTTTATGTCCAGGACCAAAAGCTGGTGAAAGCTACAGAAAGCAGAGATCCTATAGCAAACAGAAGGATTCTCTCATTCATCTGCCATTCTTGCTTCTGGCAACAACCAGTTAACGGGTCTCCCGCGCTGCATCTTACATTGGGATCATTGTATTATTCAGTAGCAACTGATGGACCTGTCCTCTAGTCATGTGTAGAATCCCTTCTCCAACCTACTTCTACTTTCATCATCCGTGGAACTACTTCCACATTTTAATTACATGGTATTTCCTTGGTTTATTCATCAAAATGAGCAAAAACTCTGGGATAAAATTCAGTGGATCAAACACTGATTCACTTTAATTACATTGAGATAGACACAAAATAAATATATTTCTTTGGACTCCAAAACACTATGCTTTGTCCTATAATTAGCTTTTTAAAATCAACTTACTCTTGCTCCTCCTTTCCTTTCTTTTTTCCAGAATTTTAAGCTCAGTACAATTAAAGTGCTAAGATACAGTTTCATTTTTAGCCAGCAGTACCTGGTTTTAAAACACCCTATGATGAAGGGCCGCAGTTCAATTTTGTATTCATCTCCAGTGTTTCCGAACTCCCTTCTATTCTCATTTATATTTACACTTCAGCTTTCATGCAAGAGAATCCAGCCTTAGAACATGATAAACAAGTTGTGATCCTCTAAGTATGTATCAATTCCCAGATGGTGGAAAAAAAAAATAAATGAAACCAGATCTTCATGTGAAGATCTAGCTCTTAAAAGATTCCCCCTTAAGCAGTATGGTGGCCTGCAAAAAGCATGAACATAAATACCATCATATTCTGGTTTCCCCAAATACCGCTGTTCTCAGCTTCATTGAAGTTCCAGTCATGGCCACACTGTAATTTCCAACAAAATAACAGACTGTGCAACTTCAAATAATCTGAATTCAAATGTGACTCTTCAGTGAGTCAGGTGAGGTTTGCTGCTGCTATGGAAGGGTTTACACTGCATTGAAAATGCCTTAAAATGAAAATTTGCAACTGTGTCTGAGGCAGTACTGCCTGTTAGTTTAGGACACCCTTACAAATAAGGTTGAATCCCATCACCCTTATCCTGATATGACATTTTAAATACATGTCATGCCAAAGGGTCCCATAAGGCTGAGACCTTCCCATATTCATAGCCCTGAGCTGGATTTTGCCGTGTTTATTCCTAAAATAAAACTGCACAAAGAAGAGACCCAGGCTTTGAAAATCATTTGATAGTGCTCACTCAGGGGCATGCTGGAAATATTTTGCCACACAAGAATCCTAAAAGCATCTTAGGGAAGCCAAAGCTTCCTCTTAGGGCATATTCCTGATTACATGCACTGCAGGACAGCAATTTTATAATGGTATCTCTGACTTGTATGTGTTGCACACTAGAGATTCACTTTATGATGCTAAACTATGAGTCACACACACACAAAAGAAAAAGGAAAAAGACACAATGCAGAGCACAGGCTGACATGTAAATCCAGAGATTCATGGGTGGGATAAAGCAAGCTGAAACAGCAACCTCAGGCATGTTGTTTATATAAAAAAAAAACACCTTCAAATCATATGGGTAACACCAGTTGGCTTTCATCTGTTAGTTCTTTGCCTTTGTCATTCGCCCAGCACAATTGCTACATTAGCAAGATAGTCAGCAAGGAAAACTCACTCCTGAAATAATACAGACAGAAAGGGGAAGGCAAGGTCAAAAAAGAAAAGAAAAAAAAAAGGCACCTAAAGATTCAATTAAAAAATAAAACCAAAAAGAGCCAAACAGTTACATGGTCATTTTTACGTTCATGATGGAAGTGAGTATGTGATGACCAAAATTGTTGCTAACATCAGTTGGATTTCAGTGGAAAAATGAGAGCAGGGCCCTTACTCAGCAGCACAAGGCATTAAGAGGTAGTTGGTGCGCTCGCCCTGAGCAGATGCTGCTCCCAGATCCCCGCTGCTCCTGTGCTGTAGATTATGGGACAGATTTACAACAGTATTTGGGGATTTAAGCATATTACTGCATGTCACATGGGATTGGCAGGAATGCCGAACAAGGTTACACCTCTTACTTAGGTTATATCATCAGAGCAGTTGAAGATTCTCCCGAGGTTGTATCTTCAACTTCTCCAGGGCAACAAGCACTTTATTTTTGCATACTTCACAAATCCACGTGCAGAGTTGGCACCACAACCACAATAAAGGCGTCAGTAAGCGAAGGAAATGGCCATGGCTATGCTGACACAGGGGTGACACTTCTGTTACTCTGAAACCTGATATTCCCTCGCTGCCCAATTAATATTTTTCAACATTTTAAAATTATTGGGTTTTCCTTTTGCAAGAATGCACAAAGAGCAAAGAAAATTATTAAAGTAAGCCCCACAGGCTGACCTCAACAAACACGGAAATTTCAAATTAAGAGATACCACTGAGCTCTGGAAACCTGACAATATTAAGAACAGTGGAGGTGAACTAAGGGCAAAGTAAAAGCTTTAAATACAATTGTTCTTCTCTAGTATCTACTCTGCCCTTTTGTTCTTTGTGTCCTTGTTAGCAGGACAAAACCACAATGTTGTGCTCTGTGCCAGACGGTCTCACGGACCAACATCTGATGCCTTCCATGACTTCTAGTGGAGAACTGGAGAACTTACGCTTCTGTGTCCCTTTGTTTTATCAAAATATTAATAAAATTCCTTTCTATATAGCAAAATAAGAAAATGCAGCTGAGTTTAGGAACATGTGTAGTTCCGTACCTGCTAACAACTCACAAGCCTGCTGCTGATACTGAAAGATGGGCAAGACAGAGAGGAAACAAAAGGTACACCTGGATCACACCTTCTTTTGCAGTGACAAACACCACTACTCTGTAGTTAGTCTTCTGGAAGCACTCTTAAAAAACAAACCAACAAACAAACAAACAAAAAAACTACCCCACACGTGCAGTCTCTGAAGTGAGAGCAGAAACCTCAGGGTACTCTCTCTGCTCTAGTGTGAAGGTATCTACCGTCCCCAGGGAGATTTCTCACAGGAAGGTGAGGAGACATGACCAAGGTCTTACACCTAAGCGGCTCCCATAATGGCCGGACTTTCCCTCCAGCAGCGCCTCAGGGACCACTGTGGACACCCCAGGGGTTCAGCAGACCCAGACCCCTAGAAGAGGGATGGAAGGAGTTAGGTCCCAGTCTCCTCCATCTCCCCAGCCCCGGGTGCTCACCACAGGGACTGGAAACACTCCAAGAAGGACACAGGTACCCTCTGTGAGCCCCCAGGGAGAGATGCGGCCGCCGCCTCAAGGCCTGGCTTTGCTGGGGCACCACCAAAGGCGCCTTCCCCCTCCCTCCCACGCCTTAGAGAAGGGACAAGCCACGACCCCCCGTTGCCGACAACGTGTGTGCTGGGATGCTGAGGAAAAGCCCCCCCCATTACTGTCGCCCGCCGCCGCCCCCCCCTCACCACGGCGCTGCCGCGCCCGAGCGACCATTGCTAGGAGGGAGGGGGGGGTGTGTTGATCTATTGTGGTCCCGGTTGCCGCGGCAACAGGTGGACGCCGTCCCGCACCTGAGGGACGCGCCACCATTTGGTGAGGAGCGCGGCCACCACCGCTCGTCCCGTAAGGTGAGTGCCCGCCATTCCCCCGCCAGCCCCACAGCCCCGCCCGACGGGGAGAGGCCTCCTTCACCGCGGAGGGCAGCGCTCCTCAGGGGCGCGGCTACACACGCGGCCCTCGCTCACTCACCCGCCCGCCGGGAAATGGCCTCCGCAGCTCAACCGCCTCCCCGCCGCTCCCGCCTCCCTGCCGGCTCCAGGTGCTGCACGACCTTCCCCGCCCCGGGGCCGGCTTCACCCTTCGCTGAGCTCCACCTGCCGCGGGTGCGGTGTGTGTATATGTCCCCCCTCCCCGAGGGACTGCCACATATCTGGCTGTTGGAACAGATGGCCATGATTAAACAGCGTGATTAATGTGGAGGAACCTCTGCAGGAACTTGGCAGCAGGACAGGTGATGGTTAGCCTGGCTCCCGCTCTATTCCCACTTATGTAAAGCTGAGGTGAACAGAAGTTTCTTTGTTCCCTGGTGCGCATACCGCAAGACACCACTTTTTGCTTCTCACCCTCTATTTAAGCCATGGATCTCATCAGGCTTAAGTGTCTCAGTCCTTCAGAAAATTTGCGTCACGGGCACAAAATAGAAAACAGAAGAGCTGCGAGGCAAGCAGGGACACCCGGATGCTCCCAGCCATGCCCTGCTCCTGAGGGAAAACAGAGCTTCCCCACAGTAATCTGCCCGAAGAAAAATAATCGGGTAATCAGTTTGACCTTAATCATATGAAGTGGGAAGATTAACTAGACATCAAAAAAGTTGAGTCGGGTCTGGCATTTCTTGTGCTGTGTCAGCCCACACCCTTCCTTTTAGTCATAAAAAGAAGGCAAATAGAATATTTGAGCCAATCATGTCCAGAAGGGTCAGGGCCAGGGTCAATCTCGCTCAGTTCCATGGCATAACAGATGATACCCTGAAACAGGAGATTTAATTGTGTTGATTCAAAGCTGCAAATGTTACAAGCCTGTGGACTGCAGCTGCCAGCAATTTCGTTGTCCCTATGACATCCATGAATTACAGGGATGAACGGGAAGTCATGGATTCACATGATCTAAGATCAGACAGGACTGTGAAAACCAGCCAGCTCAATCTCCTTGCATTCAGAAACCAGAAGCTCGGTGCAATAGTATCTCTTAAGTATAGAACTAGCTGTGAATATTTCAGGTGATGGTGAGTCCATCACTTTATAAGTTGTTCCACTGCTCTATTATCCTCATCACAGGTAATTATGTGACTGTGGTTGTTTTAAAACTTGCCAGCCAACTTTGCAGGCAGTAAATCTTGTTCTGCTTTTGTGGGTATTGTTGCAAAGCTGTTTACTATCAGGTGCTTGTTAAAGGTGTGTGTAGATAGACACAGTGATCATGTCACCTCTTAACCTTCTTTTCAGTTAAGCTGAATAAGTTAAGCTCCTTAAGCCTTACATCATTAATGCTTGTTTTCCAGGACCTGGATCATTTTTGTGGCCCTTCTTTGAACTCCCTTTAGCATTTCCACATCCTTCTTTCAGAAAAGGGATGAAAACCATATGTAATATACTCTTGCTCATTTCACCAATTCATTGGAAAAAAAAACGATAAACTTCTTGATATTCACTTTTGGGTATCCCAGGACCATCCTGAGCTTCCCGCCCCCACCCCCTCTTTTTTTCTCTTTTTGAGGTAGCAATTTATTATAGAGAAGATTTTAATTTCAGTAGAACATTTTCATTTGGTTTAACATGGAGTAGGCAGAGACGAAGCTCTTTGGTAGTTCGTAATCATTTGAGGGAGAGAAAACGACCCATGTAATCTCTTCTCTCATCTGTTGTATTTTCTAGTGTTCTTCGAGTAGTTTTGTTAATGTCAGTATTCACAACACTGATATGCACGTGGAATTGCAGGCTTTGCACTTGTGGGAGATAATGCAATGAATAAATAAGGAAAAAATACAGAGACAAAATGTTATTTCAGGCCCTAAGTAACTGACAGACCCAGCTCTCATTGCTGTCTGCCTGATGGAAACATGTTCATACACAGTACTATAAGCATAGTATTGTCTCTAGAATTATGATATTAAAAGATATTTTTATGATAATAGATTATTAAATCCTAAATACAGACCTTAGTCTCACAAAACACTTGATTTTAATTTGTGAACAAGACCAGAATTGAACTATGCTTGAATGTATTTTGCATGATGTGACCTATACACACACACAGTTCTTGAATTCCAGACAGTCTTCAATACCAGCTTCAGAACAACAGAAAACTGAAACATTTATGTTTTCCAGGCTATATTCCCCTTGCACTAATACCAACAGAAAGACTAACTTCAGCAGACTTTCAGTGATGAGACGAGACTGAATTTGGCCCTTGGGGAAATAACTTAGCAGGTTGACTTAGGCTATCTGATATGGAAAATATTCTCAAGCATTGGTGTGTCACAGTTCTTAAAATGTTAAGTCACTGAAAATGCTTATGTAAACAGAGCGTCGTAAGGAGAGAATCATAGCTTCTGCCTTCAGAGCCTCATGCCCTTTCTGCTTAAATAACTATTTAGCTTCCAACTGCCTATTTTCCCCATTCTTTTCCTTCTTCACCCCTTCCTTTATTCCTTAGAACAAGACCTACCTTCAGAGAACCTGTTTTCCAAGGGGTAATCCATCAGACACTGTTAGCTACACTGAGTACAACTGCATTTTTCATTCAGACGTGGAAGCTGATGAGCAGCAGAAATAGTGTTATGTATTTTCATCATAGCTATTAAATGGTATACATTTACAATTACCCAGCATCATTTTCATTTCATGGAAACAAGTCCTTCCTTTCTCTAAAGTCATAATTAAATTTTGTATGTAAATACTAAATCTGCAGAAAACACCACATCTTTATTCTGGTATTAACCACAGGATGCAGTCAGAATCAATGGAATTTGGTCCATGCTATCTTCTCAACGTGTTATAAAAACTAAAGCATAAGGTCATTCTTTACATCTCTCTTAATCCTTGTTTTCATTTCCTGAGATTGCCAACAAGCAATCAATTTGTGCTATAGAGAAAAAGCATTTTGTTTGCCTGCTACTGCTTAGCTGATGAATTTTCATTCTTATATTGGCCCTTTACATGAGCAACATTGCAGTTTATTGTTTTTTATGAGCAATTCTAGAGAGCAAAACTTGCCCAGGTTGTGGTGATGGAGATACTTTCACAGACTGTGTTTGATCACTGTATACAACAGAAGAGGCAATGTTTATAGGAATATATCAGCTCTTTCACAGAGCAGGAGCTGCAGGTGCACAATTAATGATCTGGTGTGAAGTTTTTTTTCAATTGTGTTTTACCCTCTGAAAATGAATAGCTTTATTTTCTACAACAGTCTCTCTCTGATAAGCTTTTGAGCATTGACAAGTCTATAGAACATTTTTGGCTATCAGAGTATCCAAGTTGATTTCGTCTCTTGTGCTTGCCAAGGCTATAACGAGTTTTATCTTTTACATAGTTTAGGGAGCAAGAGAGGTAGTTCAAGATGGTTGGTAACTTAGAATTTGTTATCACCTCTCTTGATTCCTTTGATCATTTATGATATCAGTTTTTGAAATCCAAAATCTAAATTCTGAGAATGTATCTAAGAAACTTTGGGTTTGTCATCTCCTTAGATATCTGATTCTTTCAGAAGTGTTGTCATGGTATTTTCTAAAAGACTGCATTGTGCTCAACAGTCTATGAGTTTTGCTCTTAGCATTTCTGATTTATCTTCCTTGTTTCTCTGTGAATGTAGCTCACATTATCTCCTCTGGTGCATGGAACACATCTATTTTTATGGGCCAGTTGGAATATTCTCTCCAGAAAATTTGCATACTGCTCCTTGACTCATGCTGCTATACCTTTCTCCCACATTACCTTTCCTTTGTTTCCAGTTTAATTGAATACAAATCATTAAGCGTCTGGATGTGCTCAGAAGGTAGGATGGCAGGAAATAAATTTTCAGGTGTGCAGGGAGCTTCTAAGCAGACAGAGATGGAGACTCTCTTTAACATGCAGCTCCAAATAGAGAGCAAAGTAGGGTAGTGCTAAGGTGAGCAGATTTTTCAATTAGAAAGATAGTGCTTTGGTATTAGCAGCTTTAAAATCCCCAAAGGACATCAGGCCTATTAACCAATCCTGTGGTTTGTACAGATGAAAACATGGTATGAAATCACAAACCCGTCAAACTATTTCTGTATGGTTCCAACAACCCTAGGGCAGATGTCTGGTAGGTACCATCTCCCTCTTCTTCCACACCCTTCCCTATAGGCAGGAACATAGGGTTTTTTCTGCATATATCGAGTCATACAGTTATTGTACTTACCTTGTAATGTCATTCTCAGACATGTTAAGACAAGATTTATGATTAGAATTAAACCAAACCACAGAAATCATTGGGTTGGCATAACAATGTATTTTGTTAAAACAATCTTTATATGCAGTCTGGAATGGCAAATACCAGGATGTGTTTATCATCCTAAGGAGAAACAAAGTGAAAATGAGTAAAGATGAAACAGGGAATTATCCCATAAAGCCGTAACGCTGTAGTCTAAGTGAGCTTACCAAAAGGAAGCTCAGTCCATCCTCAAGTGGTCTTTATGGCTCTGTACTTGACCTTGCCCCCCCGTGTCACGGTGGTGAGACTGAAGACGTCTGCCGGCACACTAATCCTGGAACATTTCAATTTATTATTTTAGTGAAGACATCATGAATCATCAGGGTCTAGGGATTGCTCAGAAAAGAACGCTATTTCCATAGTATATTTTGGATTCTGACAGTATGTTACCAGAGTTTCCTGTGACCTGACTCCTAGTGTCCTGTCTATGAAACTAATACTCTGCTAGACCCTGATGCCACTAATTTCCTGCTAATGAACAGACACAGCTTGTTTAAGGTAGAGGGTAGTTTTGCAACTACAAGGTTCAGAATTAGTAAGACAAAGCTTTCATTTGCCACCAGTGGCAAGACAGCCTCCCGTTTGAATAGGATCAATTCTAAGAAAACAAAACCGCTTTCCTTGTGTACAGACTTTGATTAACTGGTGTGAGATATGAAGCACAGAGAGACAGAAGTTCGTCAGCAGCGTGCAGTGTGTGAGGGAACTGCCGTACGAGATGGATTCAGGGTCCCAGGTAGGCCAGAAAGCAGTATGTTAAAAGTTACTTCCACTTGGTCTGATGATAGTCCTTTTAAGATAGCTCTAAGTCATGTAACTTTTATTTCATTATCTTTCATTATCTGTTGTAAAAAGCAACAGAAAGTCACACAGCAACTTGTCCATTTCGTTCTGTACAGAACTACATTTACTTTACACAGGGCTTAATAATATTTCAAAAATTGAATATATGTTTCAAATGCATCTTTAAAGTCCTATCTGCTCACTGCACTATCACATGTAGAATTCCTGCTCCTAGCCTTAAAATATTATTTACAATTCAGTAACACTTACAAGCCTTTATAAGGATTAGGCCCCAGTAGCCCACTTGCTGTTTAAATACACTAAAAAAAAAACCTGCGACTACTCCTAATTGCTTACTAAGCAGCGAGAGCTATTCAAGAGAGCATCTGGAGCCTCTTCTGCTTCATGCATCATCAGAATAATTCTCAGCTAAATTCTGAATGCTAGTCTTTATTACTGGTAATTATGTAAGAGGCAGAAAGATCACATTATGAATTTTAGAGCCAAGATGAAATTTGTAAAGATGGCAGTTAAATCATCTGTTGATTTGAAGATCGGGCCAGTTTGATATGGAGTCACTGAAAGTAAATTTAGAACTCTGCAGAGCTGTTTATTGTAGAGTCCAACCATTGGCTTCTTAGATTGTCATAGATTTTTAAACTAACCTAAATGGGAAAACTAAAGCAGTAAAGGAAACATCCAGAAAGAATACTAGAATATGATGTTGTTATACTGAGATAAGTGTATCTGTTTGCAGCTGCTATCTTATTGTCAATAATTTAGAAGCCTGAAGGGGAGGAGGGAAAATTGAGCAGTGTTGAGGGCTGTTGTTAGGAACAGCACACTATGCAGTCTCTCTCCAGTACGTAAATGAAGATAGCTTTTATAGCAGGTGAATCTATTCACTCAAGCAGGTGCAAACTCTAATATTTATGGGCAAAGCTGTGAACCTATTGCTTATATTTTTGAGAAGTTATACAGAATTATTACCACCAACTGCATTATAGTTGTTCACTCTCTGCAAGTAACTGCTGATCTTAGACACTTGCAACCTGTATCCCACAGCACCATTTCTGGCAGAAAGAGTTTTTTAAGTATATAAAGGTTGCAGGAATTGGCATTTTTGAAGATTCTGGATCAAATTTAAGTGTTTCCATTAACTTCAGTTGGCTCTGGCCAAGCTAGACTACTGTATGCTACAAGGCCCAATTTTGTTGGAAACGTTCAAATAAAGGCCCAGTGAGGAAAAAGTAGAATTTCTTTTATTCACTGTTTTTTGGGGGATAGTACTATGAGTCCCAGCCAAGATCCAGAGCAGACAAGCTATGCATCCTACAAATACATGTCCATAAGACCCAAACTGAGAATTTGCTTGTTTTCTAAGTTAAGGAGTATTTTAACTTTCTGAATTTTAGTGGAAACAATGTTTCTTAACTTCTACCATAGTTTTTCTAGAAATTGCACACTAAAGCTTCACTCTGGTTTCAGAGCCACAGCAATATAGAAAGTTTATGTTTGTATGCTGTGCAAATCTCAGTGTGCTGGTTTTGTCTGGCACCAAATTTCCAGTCACATTATCTGAGCTGGCCAAGTAGCTCTTGGAGGGAGGTTTAGGAGGCCAGAAGCAGCAGCTTTCTTTACATCTAGTGGAGTTGGCAGGACAGTGCTTTAGATTCTGGCACGTGATAGTGCCAGAATAGTTCAGCTTTAGAGGCCATGCTGACAGCAAGCTGGTATACGCTCTGCCACTGCTCCCTTTCCCTCCTTTACCCTATTATGCCAAGTATTGGAGGAGGATAGAGGCTGCTGTGTGAGGCTGATAGCAGACAAAGACTCCTTTTTTTCTTGGGAGAACGTGAAGCAGGTGAATCTAACAGCTCTGGCTATTCCACTTGATCAAACTGAGGATGACAGCATTGAAACAGGAAAACCAAACACCAAATAGCAGTGCAGTCACACTGATCAAGACTACTGTGCAGTTGCACAAGCAAGACCACTTGCATTGATGGCAGCATTTCTGCAGTATTTTGGCACAAGAAGAGTTTGAACACAAATACAAGCAATTTTTATTTGAGTTTTCCTCACAAGTTAGGCAAAGTAAATAGAAAACTCCATGGAAAGCATTAACTCCCTCATTTTATAGATTTAATCTCTGGGGTTTAGCAGTGGGCTTCTTTAAATACAATACTAAGCTCCCAAAAGCATTGCAGTGTTTTTTATTTATATTTACCAAGGTCAGGTAATTATTCTCATCAGTGGTGAGCTTAATCATATCACGTGATGAACCTCATAAAGAATATGGATTATGAATGCTCAGACATGAGATCATAACAACTAAGTGCACAACAGAAAAATCTACCTTATTCCAGGCAAATTTTGTTTTGTTCCTTAGGCACGTCTGTTACGACGGAAGCACAATGGAGAACAGGCTAAAAAGAAACAAAAACTCTATGAAAGGGAAACCCAGAATTGGGAAACCCAGAGTTCCATCTTTTCTACAAGCAATTATGACACACGATGGCCATCACATTTACCAGTCATAAGAGTAAGTTGGGGTCATACAGAACTGGCAATACAAAAGATTCCATTTTAGAGCATCTACCTTTAAAAATCTAAGAGAAAAACATTTTTAAAAGCCATGAGAACTACTTTAAAAAAAATTAATCAGCAATTACATTTTTCAGCTGTGCTTCAGCCTCTGCACCCTTCATTTTCTCAAGCATGGGTCAGATTTGTGTTCACAACAAAGCTGGGCTGTGCTTCCACAGTGCAACGAGGGAAATATAATGCTCCTCTAAACCCCTTATTGCTGAATAAGGAAAGAAGGTGTTGTGTGTTACATGTTAGAAAAGTACTTACGTAATGGCTGGATTAGCATAAATCCAAGGGATCACAATAATGCATTAGTGACACGGAGCTGCCATTATTATCGTGCTGTTATCCGCTCTACGGTTGTTCACCCTCTTGTGGACCAGAAATGCAATTCACAATATCTGCATTCTGGGAGGAGGTCTTCCCAATCAGCAAAAGCAGCTTGGCTATGTTTTCGCTTGACCTTGTTTGTTCTTAGTATAAGACACCGATAATTCACGTATTCTACTATTTCTGAGGTGTTAATGACATGTCAGACATCCATAGCCACCAGCTGTCACAACCCAAATGGAAACTTCATTATTTTGAGTGTACTACCCTCTGCAATTGTTCATCCATAATACAAAAGCTGGGAGATGCATGAACTGACATAAAAGACACCTGCTATGACCACATAAGGATCAGTTCCTTTATGAAAATAGATTATAAACAAACATTCCCAGAGGTTTTTTTTCATAGAAAAGTGCACACCAGAAACTTTTGACTTTTACAGGTGGCAGAGACAATTTATTAGGGCTTATTGAGCTATGTTAATATTTGTCTTTCAGCAAGCTTTTTGTTAGGTCATTTTTGTCAGTTTAACTGACAAGCCAGGATGGAGGGGGCTGCCACAACTCACATTTTTCTTTGATGCAGATTTTCTGCAAGCTTTCCCAGCCAGCAGTTTACCATGTCTCACAGGCTAGAAGTTATAGAAAAACAGATTTCTTAGAAGTTCAAAATAAATCAGGAAAATCCCATAGTCTTCTCTTATACAAAATGTTGGGAAATCTTATATCAGTGCTAGAAATTACATGCATGAGTCCAAAGTTAACACCATCTCAAAGTTAGATAACTGGAAAAAAGATGAGTTGCAAAGTGAATTGCTTCCCCCTCAGCCAGAACTTTCTCGTTTCATCCCCCTGAAGGATGATCATCTACAAAATACCATATCTGACCTCATCGTATCTCACCAGATACCTGCTTTCTTAAGAAGCCGAGTTTGCTGCTGCAATCATTATACTATTTCCCAAATATCTTTTAATCTGCTGAGATCAGGGTATCTGTGCTTATTGCTCTTCATAGTCTGTTTTCCATTTGCTGTTATGACCATAAGGAGATTCTCAGAGTTAAAATGCGTTAAACATGAAAACTTAGTGCTGCATCTCTCATCAGAGTATGATATTTCTCAAAACCGACATGGCTCATAGCAAAGGTTAATCTGTTTTCCAAAACATTATTTGGTAGCTCCATTGAAATCATCTTAATACAAAGTGCCCTTAAAAGTTATGTGGTAGACTTCAGACACTAGAAAAATGGTCAAAGTATGTTAACACAAGGAGTTCTTTGGGAAATCACCATTTTATTTATTGATTTACCAGCTAGCAATCCAGAAAATAAAAGCCAAGAAGGGCTAAATCTTCCAGTAGAGTTCCCAGGAGAGCTGAACAACACTAACCATGCCCAGCTGCATTTGAGCATGCAGGATAGTTAGATTTCTTGCTTATGCCTAAACCCTCTCAGGAGCTACAGACCTTATGTATCCCCCTGGCCTACATCTCTGGGTAATGGAGTTTCAGGGAGAAAATTTCACAGAGGCAGAAAAAGGAGGAGGGAACCAGTTCCAGTCTGCTGAAACAGAGATCCTTGCACTACTTTGCCGGTCCCCAACAGCTAGATTACAGTGGTATTAACTTCCTCCTTACCAGTATTTGTTTACACTCTATGCAAAGTGAACACTGTAGGCAAGAAAACTCCAGAGCCCTCCTCTAGAGACAACAACTTAGTGGTTAGAGCGCTTGTATGAAGGAGATGCAAAGCCAGTTCTCCTACATCCCAAGACAGCGGCCTATGTACTGAACTTAAAGAGTAAAAAAAGATGGAATTGGGATGTTGGTTCCATGCTTTTCTGTGCTATGGAAGAGAGTGTGGACATAGTTCCCAGAGAGGGCTAAAAGGCGTGAGTCGTCGTGTTTCAGGTGTGGAAACACCCTCTCTCTTCTACAATGTGAAATTAAGTCTATAGAGTAAACACTTTTTTATGTGCTTGAGTCTGTTCTCAAATCAGGTCGTTACATTTAGGTCAGAGTCATTCCCCAATGTGCATGCTATTGGCAAATGCAGATGATACTACTTTGACTTGGCTGGGTTCAGGCTTTCCTGTTCTACGAAGCAAAGCAATCTTGCTTGAACTTGGCGAACATGAAAACGTGCAATGAGTGAATGTCTTGGCTGGGTGTGCATGCCTCTCCCATGCTCTTTCTCTTTTAAGTGACATTGCTTTTGTAATACTTGTATTCGTTTTTTGATGCATATTTCTGATAGCAATTTGAATACACTGCTCAATTACCAACTGCGCTTCTATTTTGGTTGTTATACTGCCATCATCAGTGTATTACGTGAACAAAATAACACACAATTATGATTCTTGACTCATGAGGTTTTTTCCACCGTACTTCCAGCAACAGAATTACATACTACAATATTTTGATTCCAATCCCCACCCCCCCTTTTTCTTATTCCTCTGCCTATCACACAATCACAGAGTGCTATGGGGTTGGAAGGGACCCCTGGAGATCATCCAGAGCAGGGTCACCCAGGGCAGTTTGCACAGACAAGTGTCCTAGGAACGTTTTTAATGTCTCCAGAGAAGGAGACTCCACCACCTCTCTGGACAGCCTCTTCTAGGGCTCTGCCACCCTCACAGGAAAGAAGTTCCTCCTCATGTTTAGATGGAACTTCCTGTGATAAAGGTTGTGCCTGTTGCTCTCGTCCTCTCACTGGGCTCCACTGGAAAAAGACTGGCCCCACCCTTCTGACACCTACCCTATAAGTATTTTTAGGCATTGCAGATCCTCCCCTCAGTCTTCTCCAGACTAAAAAGAGCCAAGTCCCTCAGCTTTTCCTCATAAGAGAGGTCCCTCATCATCTTTCTGGTCCTCTGTTGTCCCCTCTCCAGCAGTTCCCTGTCCTTCTTAAACTGGGGAGCCCAGAACTGGACCCAGTGCACCAGATGGGGCCTCCCCAGGGCAGAATGACCTTCCTCAACCTGTTTGTCACACTCTTCTTGATGCCCCCCAGGATGCCATTGGACTTCTTGGCCACAAAGGCACATTACTGGCTCACTGTCATCCTGTTGTCCATCAGGACATCCTATTGTGATAAGATTCACAGTAGAGAAGACCAAGTTAAAAAAGAGCATCCCGGTGTTGGCAAGGAGGTCAGAAATGGGTTCATGACTGGCCCTACTTTCCTGGAAGTTCATTGTACTGTCTCAGGCTCTGCGTAACTCTGGATTACATCTCCCCCCGGGTCTGATTGGAGTTACAGACTAAGAGTTGGAGTCCGGGACACAGCACCTACCTTACATGCATTTTAAGAGGTTTTACTTCTGCCTGTTGCTCATCTGATCATGTCAATAAATGCCAATGACCACCTGGGGCCTGTATTCCAGTTAAATTTCATCTGAAAGGCTTTTTAGTACATGTTCTCCCAGATTGCTCCATACTAAGTGGAAACTATAGAAACTATAGAGTTGTTTCAAAAGCAAAAGGTCCAAATCTGAAGAAAATGCTACTGCAGATGCACCCTCTGTCCTCCAAATAACTCCTGCAAGTTGCACTTGTTAAGCCATACTTTCTTAGGGAGGGTCATTTTTTTGTGGTTGGTTTGGGTTTTTTTTAATGTCTTTGAGTCACGTCAACCAATTAAAAACTCCAACTATAAAAAATACAACTAGTTACCTAGAAGACTTTTCTTGCCACCAGATTATAGCTTTACAATTTTTAACAAAATATAAGCCCATAATGAGATCACAGGTCTCTATAAAGCCTCTCTTGCATTCATGAAGATAGCTTCTCAAATGAAAAGTAAGGAAGTATTTGCCTGTGCTTTTTTTGGTGGAGTTACTTTGGAGGAAGCGTTCTAGTGTAACTCAACTTGGTTCTAAAAAGACACAAGCAAACACCCCTCGGTTGAGTTTCTGCTAGTTCAAGCCCTTTTTTCCTTGGAAGACTGTATCAACACACAACATTATGTTTGCTCAGTGTTTCACAGGAAAGGGTGGTGAACTGAGCAAATTCACAGTTGTTTTATGATTAGAACAGAATGAATGACAGTGGTCCGGAGCTATCTGGTGACTGGGGAGTTTCACAAGAATCTGACCAGATAACCCCTAAAATATGTGGATGTTTTACTTCAATGTGCCAGAGAGCTTTTGTGCCAACAAATATATTTGGCTTGTACATATTTCATGTATTATACTGCATGATAATTCCTTTACATCTTGCAGCATTTCATGAAACAAAGTTTCCCCTCCAGATACTTCTATTTATCTGACTTTGAAACTATTGGGTGGGGATTCAGGTTGTTTGCATTGTTTAATACTTATTTCCAGAAGAAAAAATTCTGTTTATTAAATAAGCTTTCTTCTAGTTATTGCTCAATTCAGTAGCCTCCCAATGAATGGAGTTATCTACTGCTTTATCATTCCTTTATCAAAGACAGCCTCAGGTTTTTTTTCATTTCCAATGTGTAGCATTTGTCTAGGCATTTGTTCTGCTGTTTCAAAAAGTGAAATGAGGAAGTTTTATGGGATGCTAACTGAAGGAAAATGTATCATTCTATACCTTTAAACCACAGGACAAATGAATTCAGCCTTTCATTTGTCCTCACATTTGCTTCCCTCTCTTCTTCCCCCATACAGGTACTAGATGTGCTTCCATTAGACCAGGTAGTCCGTATTTCTGCCTTAATTATCTACTCTCCCTACTCTGGGCTATTGCTACATATTTTAGACAGTACTTCTCACCCCCTGTGAGAAGAGTTTTCTAATTCATTTCAGAATAGACGATAATGGAGATTATTTGTGAATTGTGAACAACAGCTCCCTCTAGTTTTCGTTCTGCTCTATTTGTTGCCAACAGGGAATTGAAACAGAAATTAATCTCCCCTTAACACAAAGATTCATCTTGGTGTCTCACTTCTACATTCTAAAATACAGTGTTTATCATTTTTATCCCAAATTGAAAGCCCAATGGAATTAAAAGTGGAACTAAGTATATTAAAATGGTCTGTGAGATTAGAAGATTATGCACACTTTATGGTCTCAGCTTAAACAAACATTAAAAGTGTCTGGGTAAAAAGAAAGGAAATTACAATGTCCCTGAGAAAATAATCTAAATATTTTTAAAGCTGAATAATGTGGTTCTTATTTTCTAATCTGAGGACAGAGAATACAATTATTTGTCTTTGCTGGCTAAAGTTTATACACAGAGCTAGAAACTGAGCACACAAGGCTTTTCGGAACTTTTCATCCCTCTGCTCCTCACTTGTACCATTTGCTGCAACAGATTACACTGCACTTTGCCAAGTGTTCAAACTTGGGCAGCATCAAACACTCCGAAGGAGACCTCTGACCCCAGACTACTGAGCAACAGCAAACATCTAGACTTCTCTGAGATATTTAAACAGAAGTGTGAAGCTATGGTAGGGTGTACAAAAGACCTACTTTGATACCAATGCATTTAAAAACCAGAAGTAATCCAATGGTTAGCATTCCAGTCTGTGGAGGACCTCCATAAAGAGAAGCTGTCTCTCCTCATCTATTTTATTTGTCAGAGAGTAAGAGCTGTGGTTGAAAGCTTAAGTTACTAAAACAAAGCTTGAAGAAAACCTGCAAAGTTTTTATGATAGGCAGTTAATCATTGAACAGGTTGTTAATGTTGCTGTAAATGCTCCATCCTTCAGCATATTTAAATAAGAAATGACTATCTTTCTATATTTTAATATCTAGACCACAAAACCTGCACAAAAATTCCCAAACATTCTGCAAACAAACCAACACACAGAGCTTAAATAATCAGTTAAAAAGCAATGGCTTTGTGAGCAAAGTGGCAGAAACATTTACTTCAGAAAGGTTGTTTTTAGGTTCTACCGTTTTTAGGTACTACTACAGAGCGTTACCTTCCAACAAGTCCCTTCCACTTTCTGCCTCAGCGCTTTGCGCTCTATAGATGATCTGTGGGATATAAGACTAGATGGCTATCTCCTCCATGGCTGTGCTACTGGCCAGCAAATAGGAACTGAGGAATAAAATAATATCCTGCCCTTCTTGGGGAAAAAAATAAAAATCCTATTCCAAGAAAAAAGGGAAAAACAGATGTTTATCTGAAAACAGGCTTTATCTACCAACTGTCAATGATAAAGTAATGGAAATTCTGTCAAATTTGAAAGGTAAATTTACCTTCTAGGTTTTAATTTCATAAGAATAATGGCATGCTAATCCTTTTCATTTCAGTATTTTTTACTTCAAATTCCTAAGGTTTGTAAGACAGATCATATAAATTATTTTTTTTTTTTAAATCTGGATGACAAAATATTTACTACTTCTGCTTGGAATGTTGCTATACTGCTAACAAATAATGCAACATGTTGAATGTACAATTGTGATACAGCTTAATGAAATAATCTTCATTAAAATATGCAAGCTACTGTAGAAAACAATTATAATCAGGAAAGTGCTTGGCAGAATCACATCAGAGAGATCTTAGGAGACAGTACTTCAGAAAGAATTAACAATAATATTATCATTCTCATATGCTTCCATATTTACCATCATTTTGACAGTGGCCCAACAGGAAGCTATTTCTCTCCAGTTATTAATCCCAGCTGATGCTTTAGCTGGATCGTTAGGCATTTATCTTCTTCCACACAAGTTTTCCTTCCGTCTTTCTAGGGAAGGTTCATGAGTCTTTTCTTTATACCATGTAAAGGGAAGATTACATTTATACAGGATTTGCCAGATTGTGAGTAATGGATATGTTGGTACATGCTACAGCTTTTTGGCTCCATCTTTCTATGTACATATAAACGAAAGCCAAATCTTCCTCTTGCACATTCTATTCCATCTCACTGTACTAAAGATCTCTGAAAGAAGATGGGAAAGGGACGCTTTTCTGACATTAAAATTAATACTACCAGCATAGGCTCTGTCTTTGAGTCATTTTTACATTCCTCTCCCATACCAGATATATGTAGTAGGAAATATATATTTTTTTAAAACCATGATGACTCAGGGATCTAAATGTTCCCCAGTGCCATACGTGAACTTCCTGAACTGCAAGAGGAAAAGAGCTTTGGATGTTCCTTGTAGCATAAATAAGATTAACATGCCTTTATTGGAGAATGTTGTTACTACCCTTAATGAAGCTTCTGAAAAAGAAGATTTTACTTTAGATTAACTGCTTTTTAGAACAATCCAAGTAAGTGCTATGCTCATGAAGCAGGTAAATGTAATCAGACACAATCTGCTAAGTATTTACATGACTCCACCAATAAGCCCTTGTCTCAACATGTGACACATCTCCTCATTCAGCTTTTTCTGTGCATCCAAAGATATTAAGCCAAATTATGTAAACTGGTTTGTCTGTGATGGGTATAAAAAGTTGGATGTTCATGAAAGTTTGTTACATGATTTAAATTTTTTTTTCCACTTTGGATTAACATAGCTTTTTGAATTCAGAAGTCGAAACACTGGTACATTAGTTATTCCACTTTTCTTTGCACAGTCTGAACTTAATGGTTGAGGTGTAGCTGCCCCAAGAATGAAGCTGTATTACCTCCAAGAGCTTGTTATATTCTTCTTCCATGCTTTTTTGAAAATTATTTTCTGCTTTCAGCACTGAACATTTTTATTCGTATTTGAGCATCCAGTAGCATAAAATGTTACTATGTTTTATCTCTTTACAAAGGATTTTTAAAGACCAGAATTAATTTCTGGGTATTATTGACAAATGGGTACATCTAAAAGAAAAATGCTGCCATCACAGTGCCAAAGGTCAGGCCTGTCCTCTAGAATACAGAGGGCAGAATTGTTTTGTGGAACAGGAACATACAAAGTATTTCATAATTGAACCACCATGACTTGCTTTGAATGGCTCACATTGTAGTTCCCCTCATGATATTAACATGCAAAAGGTCACAAGTCCAAATTAGACTTGCAAGTTAGTGGTCTAATAAACTTAACTGGAAACATTCCCTTGTATATCTGTTTACATTGGTACTTTCTTACTTTACAGAATCACAGCTTTCAGTTTTATTCTTATAAAAGTGATATCACTTTGGCAAGTCATCTGCACAGGAGATTAAGGGTTTTTAACAGAAGGCCTTGATTTGTATTGGGAAGAGTCCCACGCTCCAAAAAAAGAACCTGAATAAAATGCAAACAAAAAAAGTGGAAGAACATAGCACATTGTGTAGATAAAAAAAATTGATTTCAGTATGTGTTGTACAACTTGGGGGAGAGATCAGAGAAGAGGAGAAAGGGGTTTTCTATCTATTGACAGTGCACGTGGGCATGTGTTTCCTTCCTGCTATTTAAAAGATCCTTTCTTATACTGCTTGATTTGTACTGCAGTTTTCTTTCTTCAGAGTTCCTTTTTCTATTACAGACCTACTCAAATGAGAGTCCTGAAATCAAACATGGATCTGTCAACAAACCTCCTGGGAACTGCCCAGGCCTTAAACTTCCTACTATAGACAACAGATCAATCAAGCAAAAGTTGGAACACAACTTAAGCTTAAAAAAAGTCGAGAGAATTGTACTTGAACCAATTAAAGCCACCTCAGGTGAGTACCAGGTGATAAAATCAAGTCGTTTGTCCTGATATTACAAATAACAAACTGGATGGATGCTTTGGAATTTAATTGTCCTTACATTACTTTGCTTTATTTTCTTGGTATTAGTTAATCAGTTTAATAACAAAGAATTTTCAAAATAGAGTTCATGCTTCCATTTTTAAACTGCCACTCAATGGAAAATATAATTGGAATTACACCTGGATCTATAAACTTTGTCATAGCAAATTAAGTGAAATGACTTAGTAGTATTACTCATGGCACTCAAAGTTACTTTCAGAATCAGGAACCACAGAATACACAGACATACCCCTTGCAGTTAATTGTGATCCATGGGATCAAAGGCCAGAGATAAAGCACATCTTCTGATCACCCTCTTCTGGCGGGAGGCAGGCAGTTTTGCAGTCCTGTTCATTAGGCTTTTAATGAGAACAGGATCAAGCCCAGGTTTCATGCAGCTTTGCACTTGGTTAAGTTAAGAAGGGTAATTTTAAATGAATTATTTGTGTTTAAAATACAAAAAAAAACCCCAAAAAACAAAAAAACCTTACTTATCGTTGTTAATTTTATCAAAGCAACAAATAAATCCTCCATAATTTACATAGCAGCCATTAAACAAGTTCCAACCTAACAACATGCATGACTACATTCTCAGAAAACAATATGAAGTTTGCCAGGATTAGCTAATCAGTTTATTGTTTCAGTGAAGTCAGTCAGCGTGCATTGCCAGTGAGTTGCTTTTTAAAGTGATATTCCATTTTTAAGCACAAGGCTTCAAATATTTATAGAACAAAGATTATTCACTGAATATCACAGCAGATGGACGATTTCTCTCTTCTGGAGGGAGACTCTGGGAACACAGCTACAACTCTAGAGACAAAAGCCAGGCCCATGTAGACAGAGAAGCAGCTTTGCAGGAATGACCACCTTTGCAGGGTTATGTCATTGCAGAAATAGCTTGCATAAACACAAAACTAGTTGGATGTTGTTCTTGATGTGTAATTAAACTGAGGCTGTCTACACAATCGAGAATGCCATAGAATATTCAAAATGAAGAGAAAATGAAATAGATAATTTCCTAATTCTGAGTTACTGCATATTTGCATTCCACTAACTCAAAATCAACACCATTTGGCAAAAATAAGTGTTTTAAAATTAAGCTTAAACCCATTTAAGTGTGCATTCATGTAGGTCTGATGTAATCCCACTTACATCAGTGTTATTTCATGCCTTTGACTTAATTTAGAACAGAAAATAGGCCTCAGGTATTTGGGGAAAATGTATAATCAAAATTAACTAGTGCCCTGACCTTGTAACCATGCAAGGACAAAATCTTCTTTCCATTTAGGGCTTCACTTACATCAGGTGGAGTCTCCCGAGCAAAGGGCTGTCTTTACTTAGTCAGACAGTCCTTTGCAGGGTAGGATCCGTTGTCTTTCCCTGCCCTTCCAGCCAGGGAATTAAAAAACAATAAAAGAAATAGAGAGCAGGGTAGAAATTAAGCAAAATTAATATTACTACAGACTCATATTTTTAAGCATGTAGCTTGCTGATTGTCTGTAGGGAAAAAAACCTCAAATTTTCTTTTAATTTTTCAGCAACAAATCATTCAAAAGAAAGCTTATCTTAAAGGCCTGTGGCCTTCCTGTGTTCTTTTCACAGTGCATTAGACTGAGGATAGATTATCCTACTCACCCATAAATTCCTAATATACTCCATCTTTTATTTCTCTCTGACACCCTTAACATGCATGCAGGTATGACTGCCTGATTATTTTACATCCTTATATGCCCCTCACAATTTGTTCCTGACTGTCCTCCACCATTTCAGTGACTTTATCTTTACAGCACCCCTAGGTTTGTTTATTTCCATTTTAGTGAGAAGAACTAAGGCATTGTAAGTGGTCTGTGTAGGGTAAGTTTTAGCAGAGCACAAAACTGAATCCAGACATCTTATCTTCCATGTAAGGCTTCTGAGTACCAGTTATATTTTCCTCTTCACAACTTCTCTGAGGCTGGGAGAGCTCCGTTTCTGCTGGGGCCATGGGCAATGAGGTGACTGTGAGAAATAGCACAGCCATTTTTCTTATTTTGATGTCATCACCTTTGAATTACCACTTTTAGCAACCTCAAGAACTCTCAAATTGCTACCTAGAGAATAAACATCTGGTTTTGAAGGAGAGAAAGAAATATTCAGACTTCTCAAGATGGAGGAGATTGCTATGACCCCAGTTTACTCTTATAATATTTTTTTTTATGATGCCTTGAAGATAGAGGTGAAATATTTATCATCTAGACCCTATTTTAGTCTATGGCAGACTGAAAGGAGTACAAGAAAAACTACATGTAATGGGACATGTTTACAATACAGTGTAATAAGCAAGCGAGATC
>VZTM01031655.1:4173-31296 GCA_013400555.1 Jacana jacana
TCAGGTGAGTTTTCTAAACAACTCTAGTTTTGGTATGAGTATGATACAACTGCATTGATGTCAGTGAGGCTGGGGAAGATGAACAACACTGGCAATCCTCCAACTACTTAAGAAAAGGTATCAGGATAAAGGATTTACCCCAGGAACTCTTTTTCTGTGACAACTCATTGCACTGAATGAAAACTTGTTTCAATGGGAATTTGTTCTCTAAGCTACACATAGATTCCTTCAAACTTTGAATAGGCCTAACCTGATCTTCTCACTGATACAATTTTGTACACTTTAGTGCATGTTTACAAGAGGATAAAAACAAGTGTGTGGTATTAAGCCTGTGCACAGCACAATGCACTTTTTCCATCATCTAAAAAATGTCGTTGATGTTCCCTGCAGAAAAAGAATAAATCAGACCAAGAAAGGAAAAAAATCAAGAACTGGGGTGTAGGCTTTGACAATATTGTGTCTATGGCCCTAGAAAATATCACCAAACTTAAACGATTCATCTTCTGAGCACCAAGGTAGAAAAATCATACAGTGATGGCCACGGTTCTTTTCCAACAAGGAACTTTTCTACCAAGGAAAATTAAAGACATTCTCTCTGTCCCTGGTCCATGCACGACGCTACTCCAGTTTGAAGTGACAAAAGGTTGATTAGTTATGATCGGCTGCTACAGCTGAGGTGATACAGAACTCCAATCAATTCCTCAGCAATCAATTCGTTACACCAAACTCTCTTTCCCTCCATCTGCAGCTGCCTGACACTCATCAGGGCCCCCTTTTCCTGCCTGCAAGTCCTGGTGAGCATCTGAAGATAGCTCAGTGGGCTGAAATGGAGATCACTTGCTCGGCGTGCTATTGGGCAGAGAGGCTAGCGGTGCTAACCCTCTGGAGCTGAGCAGCTCAGCTGCACACTTCAAGTTTCCACTGTGATATTATATTTGACATTCAATTTGAAACCCTAAACTCCTTTAATGCAATATCTCAGCACAATGATAGTAATAAGGCAGTACCACTTGCTTTCGATTTAACTACCAAAGGCAAAGTGGAGGGGGAGAAAACAGACCCAATTACGTTAACCCCTTCGCTACTAGCTCAGTAGGTGACTTGCTGTATAGGTACAAGCTTCCATTTTAAAATAAACTGAGAAAAAAGGCAAAGTAGTGCTTTCTTCAGCTAGCAGCTAAAATGCTTTGTTTTATTGTTTTGCTTCTGGGAAGTGCCAGAGGCTGCCATTTTGCTCTGCAAATTTCAGTAAAGCTGCATGGAGTTGGTACAGGTTCCCAGTAGAACTGTCACCTTGCAAATTTGGTAAGGAGGCAAACAGTTAAGATCCTACTTTTTTAAATGCCGGGCCATGGTATGCCTTGATGGGACCCTCACCAAAGCCCCTCTGATGCTTCAAAAGTTTGGTTCTGTGGTTTTGTCATCATTCCACACCAATTGAGATTATAGCAGTGGTTTAAAGTATTCTGAGGTCTTGGAGATGATCCAAATCCTCATCTGGATGGAGATTCAGATGAATGGTTGAAAATCAGTGCACTAGCTCTCAATATTTCTATTGTACATATGGGGAAACCTGTCGAAACTGAGGTCTGCTTTTGATGGGAGATGGGAAATCTGTTCACCGTTCAAGCTGAGATATGACTGTTTACCTCTAGGGTTTCTCAAGGCTCAGATCGGGGCCTGTGGGTTCTGGGGAACTTCAAAACACCATTTCTAGCCCAAATTTGGTACAGTAGGACTGTCATCCAGATCTTTGTCAACTTTCCAGGCTGAGAAAACACAAAATCTGTCTGTGTTACACCAAGTTTTTCTCAGCTCTTCTACTGGTGTTCACCATCCATTAGACTCGGCTGACATAGAATCACAGAATGGTCCAGGCTGGAAGGGACCTGTAGGGTGATCTAGTCTGACCTCCCCCGCAGTCAGCAGGGACACCCCCAAATAGACCAGGTTGCCCAGGGCCTCTTTGAGACTCACCTTGAATATTCCCAGGGAAGGGGCCTCAACCACCTCCCTGGACAACCTGTTCCAGTGGTCCACCACCCTCATAGTAAAGAACTTTTTCCTAATATCCAGTCTAAATCTGGTCTTCTCCAGTTTGAAGCCATTGCCCTTTGTCCTGTCCCTGCAGGCCTTTGTAAACAGGCCCTCCCCAGCCTTCCTGTAGGCCCCCTGGAGTCTCCTCTTCCCTAGGCTGAACAACTCCAGCACCCTCAGCCTGCCCTCATATGAGCCAGCATGAGTCAGAGCAGGGCCCAGGGTGGGAGGAAGGGGACCTGGACATAATGAATCAAGTCTAAAGGTGGTTAATATTCCTATTATTCATGGGTTTGTAAAGATAAGGGTTATTTTCCTTCTGGTAACTTAATGTCTTTCTCTTCTATTTCTTTCTTATCCTCTATTTTTTTTTTTTCCTCCATGCATAAAGCAGTGCTTTAGACACTGTTTCTTTGACCAGGTTTCTAGACACATGACATGTACTGTAGTTGATGGTATAAAACTTCCCCAGCTGCCTCTTCCCAGCTTGTCCTTAGACACCAAGTGAATGTCAGAGATCTAGACTCAAACTATTTAAAAGCATTTAGCAGATTTACACGGCAACTCTTCGGTCAAACTTTCTCTGCTTTAGGAAAGGACATGTCGCCCCTCTTGGCAAATCAATTATTCAGATGCTGTGATAGTCCGAGGCATCGTATCAGTAATAAAGTAGTGAATTATTAATCACGGCTTGTGCCGTTTCGATTAGATTTGGGAAATTCAGGATTAAATTTCTGGCACCCTGTGTCTCGGATTGAGCTCAGCCCAGCTGGCCTGACAGGCATGAGCTGGCTTTGTACTTGAGAGGAGGCTGGTGGATAAAAATTACTTGAAAAGCCTCAGAACTTCAATTATTATTATTAGTATTTTGGAAGGAACTGGAATGACTGAAAATAGATTTCCAATCTGCAGGGCAGTTTTGGTTTCACAGAAAACTTGGGCTGTAATAGCTCAGTCTTTCTTTCCAGTTCTTCTGAGCTCATCTGCTTGCTGCAAGAAAGACTAACTCGGCTTGAAAGACGAGTCAGTCTGGTGAGTCTGTGTGTCTGTGTACAGTATTTACACTTTCCACATTTAATATGGGCTCTGAGGACACTCCAGGAGACTGAAATCATATTAATTAGAAGCACAGGACCAGCACTCCTACTACTCTGGCACTATCTGCTGAGGGAGGGAGAGCCTTAATGCAGGAATTGTGAGCCTTGGTGTCCAGCAGACTTTGCTTGCAACCTGCTTAGGACCAGCTTAAGAGGGTTTTGGCTTTATCTGCCCTGTCTCCAGCAGACAACCATCTCCTGTGGTGCCTTGCCAGATAAATTCAACCTGACTTTGCTCAAATGATAGTCTTTAGCTATTGCCCATGTCTGGTACAGGCAGCAGGAAGCCTACTCTGAAGTGCTGGTGAGTACTCCCTTCATTGGAGAAGGGCTTTTTGTACATGTGGCTAATACACCAAAGGGAGAAAAAGCAGGAATGGAAAAGTCAGGCAGGAGAGGGGGGATTGTCAGGAGCTCCGTCCCTGGGAGTTTTCAAGTTTCAAGCCCAGTCTGGATGGGGCTTTGAGCAACCTGGTATAGTGGGAGCTGTCCCTGCCTACGGCAGGGGGTTTGAAACTTGATCTCTAAGGTCCCTTCCAGCTCCAACCATCCCATGATTCTATGATTCTATCTGGGGAGTGACAGGTCCCCCGCATGTGGCTGGGGAGACAGCTGCAGGAATGCTAGGAGGTAATGTTGGGGTGTCAAGATTGCAGCAGTACATCTCAGTGTGGTATGGGATGATGATGTGCATGACAGCTTGGTACTGCAGGGTGTCAGGGATATGTGAGTGAAGTGGGACACTGGACCCATGGACCTGGGATAACCAAGGCGGGAGTTCTGGGATGCTCCCAGCCAGAGCAGAAAATGTGCCACAGAGCTGTGAAGAAAGAGCATTTCCTCTCCAGTGACTTTCATCCATGGATGAAATTTAATTTTTCCTTTTTGCCTATAGGCTTAGCAAATTTACAGAAGTTAGTAAGTTCTTCAGCAGTTAGGCTGGGAAGTTAAGTAACTTTGTCCAGGCCTTAAGGAAATCAAAGGAAAAACCCAGGTGACTTGACCCCATGCTCACATTCTTGTCAATGTGAACTGATAGCACAGGTCTGAAATGAAGCCTGCCAGGTTTCTCTCTGTGAAGTTGGCCTTTTGCTAGACATACAACTGAGGGAACAGCTTTTGCCACAAATGTAGTCCAATTCAAACCCTGAACAGGACTGAAAAGTGACCGAGTTGAAAACCCTTGACATGAAGGAAATAACATTTCACTTGGTGCAGTTTTAATTTCATCCCTCTGCCCTGGAGTCAGAGGTTTCTGAGCAGAACAGGCACTGTGGAGTGTATGTGCATTGTGGGGAGGAAAGTGTGTGGGGAGATGCTGCATGTAACTAGTTTCTTACTCTTAGAAGCCTTCATGACTTTGGGGGAAAGGGAAAAAAAAAGGGTTTTAAAAGAATTTTTTTGAAAGAGAAGCTGAAAAAGACATCAAAACAGATCAAAGAAACTCATGGAAGTGGGAAAAAAAAAAACAGAGAGAGAAAAAAAAAAAAAAAAAGAAGGAAAAGCTCCTGCAGTAACATTGGATGAAAATTAAGCTTCTCAGATCTGTTTAAAAGATATTCTGTTTGATCTTTTATATCTTCTGCTCTGATTATCCAGGTTCCTTTTGATGTTGCTGAGCCCTATAGAACTGATATGTAAAAATACACATACATATGAATTAATATAGTGGGTACACATGCACATGCACGCACCCTCTCATGCTGTCCTTCCTGCCTGTGAATAAGAGAAGGGAGATGTGGAGCTTGTAGAGACAGGGCCACTTAGGAGCAAGGTCCAGTACTCTGTCCCTGTGTTGTGTGTCCCATGCTAGGGTGTAACTGGGGAAAGAAAAGCCTCCCTGCTCTCTTCCTAGGCAGGAGCCACTAGGAAAACCTGTGTGATAAGATGCACAGGCTAAGCATGGTTTTGATTCACATTTTGAGTTAGGAAGCTGCAGTTAGTTTGCTGGCATGCTAAGCCTGACTCTGGGCCTTGGGAAGTGGTAGACTGACAGTCATGACAACCTATGTCCATGGAAATCAGCTATGTTTCTCAGACACTGTTCAAAAAACATCCACAGCCAAAGGGGCACAAGACATTTACTCCTGGAACTCCTGGAGCAGGTTGTGCTGCCCCACAGTCCCTAGCAGACGTGTGTCTCTTGGGCCTCTCTCACCTCCCTAATGCTCCCCATACTTCTCCAGGCCAACTCCAGACACCTCAAGGGACTATTTTTCTTTCTGCCCTCCTTTTCAGGTAATGGAGTGGGACTGACCAGAGGATGGGTCACTGATGCTATCAGGAGGATGGGGGAAGATTTTTCAGAGCAGCAGAGACAGCCCCAGCATGCCAAGTCATCTGCTGTTGCTGGTGTGGGAGGAGGGAGGTGGATGAAGGTTGCATTACAATCCCCTACTTGGCTAGGCAACAAGCCTACTTTGCCTCTGTGCCACCACCTGCAAAGCACTTCTCATGCAGCTGTGAAATGCGGCCACTTTGGAGGCAGCAGGACCCAACCCCTCCTGGCCGCAATAAGCTCTGTGTCCCCCAGAGGCCAGGCTGTGCTGCGCCGGCCTCTGGTCCCCACTGCCGTGACGCCCACACGTTTCCAAACCTTTAATCTGCTTACCCTCAGGAGGCCCTGGGAGGCAGGCAAAGTGGTGTTAAGCTCATTTTACAGCAGGGGACACAAACGATTTCCATACAAATACCCAGCAAGTTGGCAGCAGAGGTGGGACCTGCACTGCATCTACCTAGGCTCTCACTCTGGGCAGGAGGACAGCTCTCTGCTTCCCACTTCCATCTCTGTGTGCTTGGCTTGGACTGCCAGGCACCAGTTCACACGTGGAAAACTCTCCTCCCTGTCCCCCCTCCTCAGTGAACCAGAGATTTCCACAACACCTTCCTCATCCCCCGGTCCTCCCAGGAGGATGAAGCACAATGAAGCTCTCCAGCTGAATATGGGTTCAAATGCATGTTCTCCTGCAATTTTAACACACCATCATGCTTTTTATTATAAATATTTGGAGATGGGTGTAGGAAGCTGGGAGCAGTAGGTACAGTGTTTTGGGTTTTCTTAGTTGGGGTTTGTACACTTGGTTGCTTCAGCCCCAGGGTGCTGGCAGTCTGGTCCCACCTCAACAGCTGCACTACTGTGTATTTATTTTCATTTCTCTTCTCAGTAGTCTCTCCCCCACCCTCATTCAGATGTTTCCCAAGTAGATCTATCTAGATCTGTCTATTACCACTCCCCTTCTAATGTTCCCAATTTAAAGGAAAAAAAAAAAAAAAGGAAAATACACAGCAAAATTATTTTAGTTTTACAGACAGCAATAAAATGATCAAAGGCTTATTTGTAGCTAGGAGCGGACATACACCATTCATTGAACTAAGGTGGTGGTGGGGGAAACATTTTCTTCATCTCCCTGCAAATGTGTTCCTTTTAAAAAAAATCAATGGAGGCAGATTTTTTAATTAAAGCAGATGCTGATCCTTCCTGCCCCTGATGCTGCTACATGTTTTGTTTTTGTTGTGGCTGTTGTTATCTAATCTGGGCCTTTATTTATTTATTTATTAGCCCCTGACAATAGGAGATTGTAGCTCTGATTTCCCTGCTAGACTTGGGGGAACAGAAGGGAGGAGGGCTTGTCAGACAAAAACGTTGTTTTGGTGGGCGGTTTTTTTTTGTTTGTTTGTTTTTCTGTCTCCAATCTCTTTGCTACCCAGCTGAGGGTCAAAAACCCCTTTCCTCAGGTCTCCCCCTTCCAGCTCTGTCGATGGATACAAAGGCTAAGACTTGCTGTCTCCTTCTCTCCTTCCTTTTTACAGATGCAAATCCTCTCTGCTCAAGCTCAAGAGTGGTTCTGAGAATAAAATGTGCTCTGTGGAAATGACTTCATTTGAAAGTGCTATGGAGATCTGGAGCTGAACTGCTGAATGATTGGCTTTTCTTTCCTTTTTTTTTTNTATTTTCATTTTTTCCCAGAAGAGAACACCAATTTAGGACTCTAATCAAGAAAGCCAGCTCCTAATGTGATCACCCTTCTTCCTTATCTAGCAGATCTGAGTCTCCAGTTTCCTTCCTCTCTCCTTCACACTGTTCCTCAACAGCTCCTGTTACACATGAGATCAAAGGGTTCCCAAAGGGGCTTTCATAACGAATGTCCAAAACAAACAAGTTCACTCCAAGCTGCCACAATTGGACCTAACACTGGGTTTTGTAGGACTGGGTGGGACTGAGCACACGGTCCATCTCCTTTCCCTTACTGATGCTCTGCCTGATGTCTACTACTGTCCCTGGTCTTCTGCTCTTCAAATTCAAGCACGTGCATAGAAGTGGGGGTTCATTTGCTGAAAATGATGACAACTCCCAGCTGTTTCAACCATCCTAAAATCAAAAGTGGAGAGATGAAGCCTTGGAGAATCTAAATCAAGGATAGGTTCATCACCCACTTCAAGAGCTGCTGTGGGCTATGATCAATCATAATGGAGGCAGATGTCCTAGGTCTGGGCTCTCCTCTGCTGCAGGCCCTTGCTGAAGGCCGTATTTCTGTCCTCACAAGTGTCTTTTGACTGTGGAACTCCCTGCCTACATTCATGGGTTATGCTTAGACATAACGTAATTGGAACCCTTGACTCTTCAGGTGCAAAGGTGACCTGCATCAGCCCAAGATTCAGCCAGACCGTTTGCCTTTATATGTGTCAATAGGACATAAGAGCAGTGCTGCAGTGCCTCGGGAGAAATTTGTCCTTTCTGTCCCCCACCACACCGTTGGCCAGGTGCTGCCAAGAGGGAGGGCTTTTCACACACCAAGCACAGACCACTGCTGGAGGCATGGTACCTGACCAGATGGATCACTGGTTCCATCTGCTGTGGCAAACTTACACCTGTGTATGCAGAGGGAAACTGATAGTTCAAACTGCCCAAGGAGTGTTTTTTATTTCCATCTTATACGTATCCATGTAGCATCTGTACATCTGTTTGAGCCTGACTTCCCAGGCTCTCCACAACCCTGACCTTCACGGATCTCAAAGGCTTCCCTGGGCATGCAGCTCTTCCACAGACCTGTGAGTAAGTGCTGGCAGCCATACATGATTGAGAGATATGTCAGCACACCTAACTGCTTACTTCACTGGCCAAAATTCACACCAACAAAAAAATTAAAAAATATTATTTTCCACTTTGCAAGAGAGACTCTCCTGACCCAAACCAGAAACTTTTTTCTCCCTATATTTAAATGTTTTGATCCCTTTTCTATTAAAAGTCAGCAGATTAATAAAGGAAATTGAGAAAAGGCAAAAGAAAAAGCTTTGTTTAAAAATGCCTCATCAGCAAAATAGAAGTTTCACATTTTCACTCAAATGAATTGATTGTGGTATCTTATTATTTGATAGCAGCACACATATGTTTCCATTCAATGCTTTACTGCTACTTTTCTTCTTTTTCCCAGTGAATAAAATATTTTACTAAAATCCTTCCTCACTTATAACCTGCGGTAACATCTTCATTATGTCTACAAAGACAACTAAATATCGACTACAAGAACCTGCAGATTTAGAGATTTGCTTTTAAAAAGGTGGGATCCATTTGGAGAAACTTAAGTGTTTACAGCAAGGCGTGCCTCTACCTGAGATAGTCACCCTCAGCTTTCCTCTGTAGAGACCTGGTCTGCAAAGTTCAGGGCACAATTCTCACCCTAAGATAGACATCTGCTTTCAGCCAAATCACAACTCCCCTAAAAAACCCCACTTTTCTCTTTATATTGCAAGCCTTGACTGACTTGCTCAGATGGAGGGATTTACATTTTAATTAGAAGTCTTAGATGTGGGCAAATTTAGGGAATACTAAACCTGCACAACTAGTTTAAAAGTCAGTTCCTTCTTTAAAGCTGTTCAGGACACTAACAGGATTATACAAAACCTAACAGCTCGATGTTTTCCCTAAAGCTGGCTGTGCACATGGAAATAAATACCTCCAATTTCAGACTGAATGCCTATGGGCAGAGGCACCAAATGTGCACAACAGTGCACAATTTGTTATTTGCAAGTGCAAATATTCACTCTCAAGAGGAAGCACTATCAACAGCATTCCTTCTCTACTGAACCCTTCTTCCATTTCTTCTTATTGTTAAGACCTTAAAATGCATAGAAAAATTGTGAGACATAAACAGATCCCCATCTCCCACCACTCACACTTACATAAGCACACACATTCAAAATAGGTAAACTAAGTATATATACATATATTTATATATATATATGTATCTGCAAAAGATAAAATCCACTTAAAACCACTATCTGTAACACTTCCAGTTTTTGCCTTTATCAGGAGGCAAGTAAAGTCTTTCACACCAGTGGAGTGTAAATTCTGCTAATAAATTCTGCTACAATTTTTTGAAAGTGTGAGCCAATAAAATGTTATACCTGGAGATTAAATTATATCCACCCTCAGTAGGACAGCAGTGGCATCTTTTTGGTGGGCCTGAGTTAGGGTAAGGGGTTTTTTAAGCATCTCTCCGTACCTTTCAAAGGGAACTGAAAAAGGACACTTTACTCACAGTACCTTGGGATAGATGTGTCTTTCACTACAGCTCCTTATAACTATCCCTGTTTGGGTGTTATCATGGGAGTAGGTGTCTTGCTATATGCATCTTTCCTCAATTGCACGGTATCGATTGATGGTGTAACAAAGTTTTTGAGTGATAGCTCAACAATGGAGAAATTCCAGACTCCCTCTCTCTCTTCCTCTGTCAGTGGAGGGGAAAATGTCTTATCCTCAGCATTAATTAAACTCTGTGAAACCTGATCCTGCTATGGAAGACCTGTGCGTAGATTCAGAGTCTCTGACAACATGTTAAATTCACTGACTGGCACTTACTAGGTAAATAAATAAGAGGATCAACCCAGCACTACTGTAGAGAGGCCAAGCAAAATCTTTGGTCTGTTTGTGAAATACCTGGGTCGAGCTGTCTGCTCTTGAAAGCCACCAGAGCTGTTCTGAAGCTTAGTGATTTAGGATATGAAAAGATGAGCTGCTGCGAAGGCAGTATCTCGTGATTGTCAAAAATCTGTTGTTGCTAGCGCTGTGTTGGCCACTACTCTTCTGAACCTCATCCAGGTAGGAGATAGCACAGACCAGAAATTGTTCCCAGACTGCAATATGGATATAGGAACCTTTTTTTTTTTTGTGATGGAGAGTTTAGCACTGCAAGTGTGAGCATACAACCGTTTGCCCTTATGTACACATAATGCATCTACAGTGATATGGATGTAGTTCTTTCCTGCATTGATATATATTAGCTGGGGACTCAAACTTTCTTTGTTGTGTGGATGCAGCAGCCATATTGAAAACACTCTAAACAGAGAAAACATACTGCAGAACACCGACTACATTATCTCTGATTTCTTATGTATTTTGTTAAATATATTTATTTATAAACATGCAAATCTATATATAAATCTGAGGGATTCGACCAATGTCTTTAACTACTTAGAGGTTGTGTATCAAGAGGAAGGGGCCAGTCTTTTTTCAGTGGTGCCCAGAGAGAAGACAAGAGGAAATGGACACAAACTTGAACACAAGTTCTATTTAAACATGAAGAGGAACTTATTCTATTTGAGGGTGGCAGAGCACTGGAAGAGGCTGCTCAGAGAATCTCTATGTCTGGAGACATTCAAACCCTGCCTGGGCATGCTCCTGTGCCACCTGCTCTATAAAGACCTGCTTTGGCAGGGGGGTTGGACTAGATGATCTCCGGAGGTCCCTTCCAACCCCATATCATTCTGTGATTCTGTAAACATCTACTGCTGGCCACTGCTCGAGAAAAGGTGCTGGATTACCTTACCTTTCTCTTTGAGCAGAGGTACTATAACAACATCTATATCCTAAAATGTCTTTGTTGCCTTTAAGGATAGAGCATTCCTGAGTTATTCCTGAGTTATTTCTTCTAACTTTCTCACCCGCATATATCTGTTCCCTCTTAAATCAGCCCATTCTAACTGCTGCATTTCTCCCCCTTGAAAATCAAGGGTGACTTTCAGCTCCCAGCATGATTGGAAAAAAATTCTGGCAGAGAATAAAGCAAAGAGTTGCTTTTCTCTTCCAGAATCTGTGTGGGAGGATGAAATTGGCACAAGTTATTGGCCAAAATATCACTTGTGAGTGGCAATACTCTTCCTAGGACAATCTCTTCCACATCCCACTTACAATAACAACAATAGCCTTGGTACCTTTTTAAAAGAGAGAGCAGAGAAGGTGTGGGGGTGGGAAGGGCAAGTATTACAGCCCTTATATTAATCAGATAGAAAAGCTCTGTCTCCCACAATTCTTTCATTAGCTGGCGAGACAGGTGCCCTTCGACCTCCAGCATCACTTACTTCCTTGGTAACAACTACTGCTGGCAGATGATCCCTCTTGTAGACTTCATCCATATTCAAAGAGTTGTCACATCCAACTGATGCTAAGAAGCTAATCAAGTGGAATTTTCTTTTCCTTTTATTTCTTTTTTTTTTTTTTCCCTCCATTTTACTCCTTCTCTAATGCTGGAAAGATAGTTCCCCACCATGCAGTCAAATTCTTTTGAACCCTGAGGAAAGGCCAGATCCATGGGGAAAGGGAGACAATCCCATTTCTGTTCACACATGAAGTCTCTGATGATTTTTCCCTTTTTTACACGTCAAGTGAATGACTGTTTTGCATTCCCATTAATAGCATTTAGGAACAACTAAGCATAACCAGGGGCTTGACTAAGACAGCTGTCGTATCACACTTGCTGTTTCAGGCCAGGTTGAAAACTTCCCATCAAAACTTTTTTGAGAGATAAAATTAGATTTCCAGTGCTGTCTAGGTTTTGGAAGAATGTGGCCTTATTAAAGGATTTGATTTTACAGCAGATAAATGATGGGGGGAGTTGAGCAAAAATTCCATTTTCCAAAGAAAAGGGTAATATTTTCACTGATGTTTTCATTTTGCTTGCTTTTTTCCCCATGGTAAGGCCATCAGCTATACTGTGCTTCCTTCCTCTCTTTAGAACCAGACTTGCCAACGTAGTTCTGAAGTATCTAGCAATAGCTTATATGAGAATATTTTATGTACATTTGGTGCATTTTGTACAAAAATAGTTTCTAACAGAGATTTCATGGTCAGCTCTTCTAACTACATGCAAAGACTAAAGTGAGGTAATTTCAGACACTGAGGATGAGAATGCTGAATACGAAACAGCAACTGCATAGGAAAATCTGACACTTATATCCCTGATGAGAAAAAAAGGAGCGAGAAGAATAATGAAGATGCCAGTTCTGCACGTTTCCATTCTGAGATTTATAGATTTCTGATCATTTGAATATTAATCTAGGGGAAAGTCTGAAGCCATTGAGTTCAGATAGACAGTGAATCTTCATTCACAACTGTATGCCAATGGCTGTCAGTCAAACGTGAGGGAAAGGGAATCAAAGTCAGGAATTTCTGCTCCAGAAAATACAGAGATTTATTTTAGTAAGAAACTCTACAACACCTGAAATACTGGATTTCCAACTTTTGAAATGATATATCATTAGACGGAGACAGTTCCTATAGAGAGTCCCAGATTTTTCTGAAAAATATTTGTAAGCAACTGACCTGAAGAGTCTCTAATAAAAAAGCATCATCTATAAACAATAGCTTAGTTACAATGCCACTGATTTGTACAATTCAGAGGAAACGCTGACGTCCTTCATTCAAGCACTAATTTCAAGCTACTGAAAATGCTTTAAATCCTGACAGCTTTAGTTCTTCTTCCATGGGTTAATTCAAGGGGAAAAAACGTGCAAAACAAAGGAAAGAAGGAAAGCAAAGGCGCACTGTTACCAGACAAACACTGGTCCCACAAATCTCCCTGATTTCCACCATCCGCTGCCAGGTTTCTTGTTACAATGTGCAATGCATAATTTACTCTTCATGTCTTTCCTTTCATCATCCTGTGAGTACAGATTCTTCCACAGGCATCCTTGGTGTTACTGCCATTCCTATCACTGGTGCAAACTGAAACTGGCTGGTGGATTTACTTACATGAGTGTGTACTCTGCGGGATTGCTGCTGCAACTTCTTAGCAGCCTCTGTCTTCATGACACTATTTTTGGACCTCCCTCTCACTCTCTCTTGTCTAGTAATGTCTTGTCTCATGGAGACTGGAGAGCTAAGTTCATTAAAATGGAATTTGGTGGGTTATTGCACAAAATTACCTCTATTTACATCTGCTGCCTGTCACTTTCAATGCTCTATGCTTTTTATCACTTAATACTTCCACTACCTGTCCATGCCAACTTTCAGTGGGCAGCAGTTGTAAACTCAAGTTAGCATTGCTTGCTGTGTGCACTCCTTCCTACAGAAGCCGCCTTTAATGGGCTGTGTTAGCTGATGTCTTGGCCAAGATTTTGTGTTCATTGGTAAGACAGAGCTACAGCTGTGCTGATATCCAGAAAAGCCAAGAATATCCATAAATGATTTTCCTAGGATGAATTATAGTTCCTGCACTGTTATTAACTCTTTGGCTACTGTAAAATGTCTTTGTTGAGATCAGCTGTGAAGAAAAGAATAAAACTGAAAGTAACCCTTTGGCTGGAGGGAGTGTCTGAATCTTTACTATCCCAACTGGGCTGGGCCACAGTATTTCCACTAAACAAGGAGTTCTGAGTTTTTCCTCATGGAAGACAGCTTAGCAGTGGTTCAGGAATGACTGCATAACAAAATTCATGCCTATGAGACATTCAAGAGGTGGAGACCCATCTGAGAGCCCAGTGCCTTGCTTTAAAACACTGGCTAGGCACATGGCAGACTGTGTTGTCTACTGGCTGGGTCACAGACAGCAGACCAGCTTGTTATTCGAATCTAGTATACACTCCTGGCTGCACAGCACTGCTCCAGGTACTAGAAAATCTTGAAAACCAACCCATTTTCCTGTCTAACACGCCACATCCATCACCTTCACCTCTGTTTACTTGTGCGAGCAGTTCAGCAGAGACATTGAAAGGATGAAGAGCAGCAGAGTGCGTTATTTCCACAGACCTCAGCAGGCACTGGCTAATGTCCCACATCTGCACAAGCTCAGGCAATTACATTTCTCTTCTCGCTTGCTCTTAGCATGACACCCAAACACCAAACTGACTACCACCATAGCACAGCCAGGAAATCTGCCCCCGTGAAAATTAGGCACGTACCAACACGGGACAGCTCAGATCCAGATCAGAAACAATGACTTTAAAGGCTTCCTTACTCACACTTTATTCCTGCCCTTTCGTCAGTGAATTAACACAGCATCAAAGTGTCTGCCACCCTGATCTCTGACCTTGAGCCTATTAAAATTGCATTGGAAGTTAACAATAAGGACGGAAAACAAAGATCAAATGAATAATGCATAAACAAAGCACTTCAATTAGATATTGAGGAAAATAACATAAATACATTAGATAACAAAATATCTTGAATTATAAATTAGATGGGGAAATTAATTTTTTTTTCTCCACTGGGAGGAAAAACTGAAAGGAAATGAAGATATACATAGCTTTTGATTGGCTGATGAGAATAAACTGTGGGGATATTTATACTTCTTCACTGTTCAAGCTTAGTAATTTCATGTGTTTTTGGAAGATAACACTTAGGTCATGTGATTTCATCAACCAATCAAGCTGCCAGGCTCTTCGCTGACACTAGGTAATGAAGTGATATGGTAGGGTAGGACACAGTCACCTTATCTTTTTATAAATGCATTGAGTGGCATTTGGGATGCCTTCCTACCTTTCCGGTTCATTTGCATTACACAAGAACCCTCTAAATGTTAAAGCTTTCACTTGCAGTGAAAGTTTGACGCTTCCAGTGGCATTCAAGGATATCTGTCTTGGAGTGGCATAAAAATAATGATGTGCAGTTGTGTGTGTGTGTGTGTGTGGGGACAGGGCTGCGTATGCCTGTGCGCAACAGCCGGCTGAGACGCTCCGGAGCTGTCTCTGGCACCAAAGCAACGCGTGGCGTCCATCCGAGTTGACAGGCCTACCCAACCTGAAATCATCTGAGTGCAGTTTCTGAAATCGTTTGAAAGTGGAGTGTCAGGAAGATGTTTGCATGGCGGCTGACATCTCCTCCCGGCGTGGTTTAATGACATCCCTCCCTTGTCATAACTCTCCTCATGCTTCACAAATAATAACAGCGGTGGAAGGACTTGGCAAGACGGAGTAGGGGGCAGGAATGGGAACATGGGGAAGGCTGGGAGGCAGGAAAGTGAAAATCGTTAGAGACAAAACCACTTGAAAGGGCTTGAATCAGCCTGAATATTCGTACCTGGGAGGGTTGTGGGTGTTTCTTGCTTTCCACTTTGTTCTCCTGTCTTGTTAAACAAAGAATACGGTTTTACCCGCCTTTGCCAATCAGGCCAATCTAGAGCAGCAGACGAGGATGAAATCCTGCTTGGTACAGAAATCTGTCTATAAAGGTGCTAATTGTCTTTATGTATTTCTTGCAATATGTTTGGTGGGTGCAAGGAGAAAGAGGGAAGCAAACATGCTGCTATGTGACTGAGAGAGTTTCCTCATACTTTCTCTGGGTTTCTGGCTTTGGTGGGACTGGGAGATGGGCAGCATCTGGGGGGAAATGAAAATAAACACTGCAAAATGAGAGCTGGGGTGTCAAAGTGCTTGATCGAGTTGGGGGGTTTGAAGTCCTGACAGAGCCTGAAGGCTCTGACACTTGTCCAATGTTTCTGTGCCTCAGTTTCTCCTTTGTAAGACTGGGAGGAGAAGACAATGTTAGGAGTGAGGAACGAAGATTAATCCCAGAGCAGAACCAAGCACATCAGGATGACATTATACATGTTGCAACAGTGTCACATAGGGGATGAACACGGTTCTTTTAAAATGCCTCATCAGCACTACACACTCTCAATTAAATGCAATTATAGCCAGGAAAAATGATCAAGAGCTAACTGACAGAGCCTATACTAATTTGATATTTCCCCTGCTTCCAGAGAAAGAGGCACATTCTCCAAGTGTTTGCTAATTAGTGTTGCCCACTTGTCAGTGTGAGACTGGGGAGCCAGACTTCCGGCCCCGTTTTGGGTCAGTTCAGAGCGTGATTCTGCCTCTGGACTTCTGGCAGGGCATGGATGCACCTAGCAGAACAAGCTACATCACCCACGAAGTCTGTGCCCTGCCAGGCAGAGGAAAGACTTGTTTCTGTCAGGCATGAAGGCAAGTGAGAGAGCCGGGGAGCTGGGGAACCAGGTACACTCCTTCCTGTGTCTCCAGATGGCTGTCTCAGCTGTCTCTGCAGCCGTGAGAGGCAGTTTAGGAACTGAAAGACTGCACCTGCTGCTGAAAGAAACATGATTTTGTAGGTGCTCGGTGTCTGAGGATTTCAATGTGCAATAAAAAGATAATTTATAGTAATCATAACAATCACAGGTGAAACCTTGAGGCCTTTAACAGTCTTTTGTGGGGCAGAACGACCATATAAGCTAGTGACAAGTTTGCTGTCTCAAGGACTGAGTAAATGACTGAACTGCAGTCCAAGCACTATCTCAGTAATAATACAGCAAAGAGAATGCAAAGACCATCCTTTCTTTAGCTAGTACACCTGAGGAAAGGCTTCTGTACACCCAAATTTTGTCTTCTCCTCTCCCTCCATAAGTAGTAATCTTTAGCATGCAGTCTAATAGGAGTAGATGAGTGGGATTTTTTGGCTTACTAGTTCTGTCTAAAACACGGGTATGACTGTGCTTTATAGAAAACATAAAAATTTGTTGGTCCAAATATGTCTCTGACATAACACCCTCAAGCACAGTCAAAATCCATTTTAACCACCATGTCCATCTATGCAAGGGGTATCTGTATCATGTATACAGCTCCCTGCTGCCTGTTGGCCACATACACACTACAAGGCACCTGGAGAAATCTCCCAAACCCCTTTGTGAATGTCTTTCCTGCAAATGTACAGTGGGCAGGCTCCTGTGGGGATGGAGGGCATCTCCTGGAGGACGGGTACCTGCTTCCCTGCCTTTGGTAACTGTGACTGACACTGTGGTAGCCTCTCAGGCTTGCATGTGCTCTGCCAGCCCTCTGGGGGTGTATTTACAAATTAAACGAAAGAGACAACAGATGCTTTCACATTACTTCACAAGGAACTGAATGACAAGGTCAAGGAAGAGAAAAAGCAGAAAAGAGCTTTGTCACAAGGAGTGTGTACCTCAGTGGCCAGGATTATCTTAAATGGGCTCACACCTATGGCACCAGGGGAGTCACTGTGCCCTGGGAACCCCTGTCCCTTGGATGAACTGTTCAGCTAGCATCTTTTGTCCTGCTCCTCTTGGCTTTCCAGACAGAGAATAAAGGATCCCAGTGCATTTTCCTTGTCCAAAAGGACTTAGTCCAACTGCTGTGCCAACATTTCCTAGATTCTTCTATCTAAGGCTGTACGTGGGCAGATATACAACACACAGAAGTTAGCATTTGTCCCAATCTACACATTGCTCTTCTACATTTCAGAGTTTGCAAGGGACACATGGGTACGTCATTGAGTAGAGCTGCAAACCAAGGAGTACTCTCTTCTCTTGGTGTAGGTGTCTGTGTTTGCTACTGGTACAAAATGTGTCCCCTGGAAACACTGGGGGTGGATATGGCACCTGGTTGCTTTGTTGTGCTGTGAACATGGCTCAGGTTTTAGGAGGTGTTTGTGAGAGTATTGGGCAACCTGGAGAAGCAACTGAAGATTGAATTTGCTGAAGGCTTAGATCAAAGTCTGATGTAGTTAATAGAGTCTTTCCCTTGTCCTCACTGGGCTTTAAAGTAGTATCCAACCTCTTTAGGTGTGAATTTCTTGGACTCATTTCAATGACCCATTTCAGCTAGCACCAAATATCTGAAAATTTTGAGTCAAGTAAAGATGAACTGCGCAAGCTCTCTCTATTACTGATGAAAAGATCCAGACTCCTCACTCTGGAGAATGATCCCTGCCCCAGATATCAAAGTATAACATGAATTTCATGCCAGAAATTTATTCAAGTTACTGGAGGAAAAATGCACAAACAGGAATACCAGCATGACTCTAGCAGAAACGGTACCAGCAGATAGCAGAATATTCCAGTAAATCTTGAGGCAAACTAAATAGATGCAATGCAGAAAGTCAGTTAAATTGTGAGTATTACTGTTAAATGCAGAATGAAATCTAAAATAAGTCCTCTCAGGTGGAGCACCCTGTGAATTTCCTACATTTTTTCGTCTTGGCTTCCCCAGATGTCTCCATGACCTTAGTTAATGTTTCCTCTGCTATTGACCATATAACAGTAAACGTAAGAGTAGAATTTAGCTATTATTGCCAGAGGGCATTTAAGGTAAATACTATACCATTTCACATATTTAACTAGGTGTCTGAGGAAGGCTAGCATGTCTATCTTAACCGATATCTTTTGCAGAGAGGGTACTTAATCTCACTAGAGATATCTAAGATGAAGTACTTGGGTGATTGAAGTAGATGAGTTTCAGGTGAGTTTTGGTGGCATATGCACTCTCTCTGGTTTATTCTGTCTCTTTTAATATTAAATGCATATAATCAAAGAGGGATTGCAAACAAGAAAAAGAACATAAATTTTACAGACTAACCCAGGATGCATATAATTTAATCAGAATTATTTTTGAAAGGTTTGTACTTTGTTTTTAGCAGTGTAACATTCCCACATATTTTTAAAGAAATCATTGAAAACTGATGGGAGCTTAACACACTCTGAAAATTTGGTAGTTTCTGTTGGTTCAGTCCACAAACTGAAAAAAGTAGGTACTTCCTTTTGAATATTCATCCATATGGGTACTTATTCCTGACCATCATCCTCACGCTTGTCTTACAAGTCTCTAATACCCTCAGAGTGCCCGGGATGTCTGTTCATGTTTGAACTGAAAGACAGCAAGAGAGAGAGGGGCTGTGAAGGGCAGTCAGTAGTGAAGACAAGTTTTCAGTCTTCAAGCTCCTGAGCTTTTCTTCCATGAGATGAAGGCAGGGAAGGGGCTATTCCCCAGCATGGGAACGAGCCTACTGTAATGGAAGAGAACGGCTGCTCATGAGCACTTCTGATGCAGGCTGGTCCATTGGGAGAGCTCCTCCCGCATGAAAGATCTGTGCTGGCACTAATGAATTTCTTAGCAATTGATTATGGAATCAAAGCTCGTCGTTTGTCCTCAGTGGACCTGAATGTAATTTCTGCATGCGTTAAAGAAGCAACTCATCTTTGTTGATAGAGATTAGGATTAAAACACACAAGGGGAGGTGGGGAAAAAGACGGAGCTCAAAGCTTCCACCTGTATCTTCTCATCTTTGGAGCTTAGTTTAATAAACACAGAAAACATATGCAGGTGGCTGGTTCAGAAATACTTTGCCAGCATAGCAGCTGCTTAAAAGCTTCCAAATGTTCAAGATGTTTATGAACTGGGATCTATCTCTTGTCATCTTCCATCCTCCACACTCCTGCACACCTCTTCTAATTACAAAAAAATGAAACGCTGAATAGCAAGTGCATTCGGATGAAGCTGGGGGTCTGGATTTGTCTCTCCTTGCCTCCTGCTATGCTATCAAATCTAGTGATATGAGAGAGCAGTTTAGGCTGACACAGGCTGGGGTCTCCTCCTGTGCTGTCCATGTGTACCTCATGGCACTTTTTGCATTTTAGAAGGCGATTTAGAGGAGAAATTGAGCCAGTAGGAATGTGTAACTCCAGTGCTGGTGTTATAGCCCAAAGTACAAGAACTGCAATACAACAGAAGAGGACAGAGCAGCTCTGCAGCAGAGGCATTGCATGGATATTAGAAGTAGTTTATGTAGTAATGGTCTCTTCACCTCTTTTCAATATACCCAGAGGACACTGCAGTCAATGTTCTGCATTAGCATGCAGAGATTCAGCTTTACCTACAGCTTGGCTCCCTCCAGAGGTATCTGCATTTGGTTTTTGAAACCACCCTGCTTGACTGCAGGAGGACTTTGGGAAGCACTCACCAATGAGTCTTCCTTCTGCAGCTGGATCTGCTGCAATCCAGACACGTTGAGCCTTGGTGTGGGCTCAGTGAATCTGCTCCTCATGCCAGGTAAGGAGCAATCCTTCCCACTATTGCACTGTACCATGTGAACTGTTGGATATTTCTTTTCTCTTCTTTTCCCTACCCCCTGCCCTGCCACCTGTGAAATTTCTAAAACTTTTTTCATTTACAAGGAAAATTAAATAAACAAATAAATAAACCCCCAGAACTCAAAGATTTCTTATTAAAGTTCTGAACATATGCTACTTAGGAAAAAAAAAATCTAAGTGAAATTGGCTGATAAAGTAAGAATCCCACAAAGGGCTGTTCTTCCAATCATCCGGTATTTCTCCTGTAATTTCCTCAGAGATTGTGGAATGATTTTCCAGATGTCTCTGTTCCTTCCAGGTGGCATGTTCAACATGATTTGGAATAAGGCCAATCTTATGCTTCTTCCTATACAAGGGAGATGGTATTGGGCGAGGTACATATATGTAGATACTTCTACATTTCTGGAAATGTAAATAGCGTGTTTCCTTAAGCGTGCAAAAAAAGCATAACCCAGAGGACTAGTGTTTTCCTGTGAGGCGGACAAAATGTTACTGTCTGAGAAAGGTACCATATTTTCTGATCCATGGGAAGAAAGCCAAGGACAGCTTTTGTTATGGGACAGTTTTTAAGGGGTCAGGAGGTGGCACAGTTTCCTACTGCCCTTTAATTTGTCTGACATAAATCCTGTTTAGCCTCAAAAGCTGCTTTGGTTCCTCACCCAAATGTTCTACCTCCTTGCTTGCCTCATTGAACATAGACTGACAGCAGAAGTATGGAACCATGGAGCTAGAGCTGGAGGGAGTGGAGCTTCTTATGAGGCTAGAAACATACAGCAGATGAAAACAGCAAAAATAAATTTGTTTTAGTCTATTAGATCAGGCCAAAACCCTTGGCATATTCTGCTTCTATTCAGTGTGCTGATCTTTGGGGCAGAGAGGTCTGTTGGAGTGCCTAATCATGCAGTTATTTTCTGCAGGGTGCACTGATGTTTACAGGAGCTGCAGGTGCGCAGCTGTTAACAGGGACCTCCATCCATCTCAGCACCTCTTTTGCCTGCAAAGGAGCAGGCGTAGCCAGCGACAAACTGGAAAAGTTCTGCTCTGCTTTTCACCCAATACACTTTCTGCCCTGAAAATTTAACTTCTCTGTAAATGAGAACCATCTTTATTTTTGGTGCCAGCTCACAGCTCTGCTCTGTGTTATTAGAGAGATCAAGCCAATCCACACTACCAGTGGCCCCTGACTCCCTGTGATGGGTGGATATGGCGGTGTAAATGCCATGGGTGCACTTTAATACTTGTGATTATTAAAGGAGGAGAAGGATCCACCCTGGGATAGGACAGAGCAAGTCAGACTTTGGCTGTAGCAGAGTGAGCTGAGCACTGCCCTTGAGCGGGGTCTTCATTCTGCCTCCTCCCAGCACTGACATCAGCAGAGCAATAACAACCTGTTAAGTTTTAAGACAAAAGTAGAAGGGAAAGCATTTTTCTCACCTCTGTATTGCCCCCTGTGATATACTTAAATGCCTCCAGCATGTCAGCATCATAAGCTAAGTGTTAGTGAGGGACCTTGGACCTATGTTGCTTTAGCTCTACAGTTCGCTGTTGCAGTTCCCTCAGCTCAGACTCCATGTACATGTTTTTGCCATTTTCACTTGTACTTCTTTCAATCGAAGCCCAGCCTTTTAATGGGCAAGTTTTTCCAGCAAAGTGCCTAAATGCTGTTGATGAGACATTTCCCTTTGTTCAGAAAATAAGTGTGATTTTCAGAGAAAATCCTTAATCTTGTACCGTCAAAAAACCTAATTTCAATTGAAAACTTGTATCACCAATGGAAAGCATAATACTTATCATCTGTCTGTAATGTCCATCTAAGCTATCTATCAAGAAATATTCTGTAAGGTAGAGTGTCTTTTACATTCTGTGAATATAGGAAACTTTCAAGGAAAATCAGGAAAATTAAATTAAAAAAAAAATATCTTTTTTTCTGAACTGGGGCAAAAGGTGCAATATTTTTGCCAAACTGCTCCTCTGAAACTAAACTAAGGAAAAAGAAAATGCCCTTTCTCAGCTTAGTTCACTGATACTTTCCATCTCTATAATTATGTGAATACCAGAATGCTGTGCTATGATTTTAACCTTTTCATTTTTTCGCTTTTTATGGTAACCCTTTCTTCCCTGCAGCTTTCCCTATATTTCACTTGTTTCTGGTACATTTTTGTTGTAATACCCTAGTGCTGTCTTCAACAATCAAAACCAATTTAAATACAAATATATGTTTAAATACTGAAACAATGAATTTACACAATTTCCAGGAAAGTTTCTCATTACATTAGAGGATTTGCTGAAATCAACATTTTGCCTTGAACTGATTTGATTTTAACAACTAGTTTTTATAATATGGTGTGGGATCCATCTTTCCCAATTGAGAATGTTCTAAAAGTTAGATGTCTAAGCTGGTCATCCTAGGATTCCTTCATTGTTGTTTTGGATATAGAGCAATTTTTCCTGAGAGCAATTATTCTGGCTTTTCTTACACACTTGTCTTTGGCTGCAATGAAATCACCTCTGGAGGTGCTTGTTCTTTACTGATTGTGAGGAAAGCCTGGCACGACTAACCCAGACTAAACATCTGGCTTTTAGGACACCTAAATCAGGGAAGATGTACCCTGCCCCAACTGGATTGGCAGAAAATGCCACCAAACCCTGTTATTAACATCCTTATGAACATCCCTGAGTCTGATCCCCTGGCATCTGCTGACTCCTGGACATTGTTGGTAGGCAAACAAGGCCATGTCTTTAAATCTGAGAGCAGTGGGGAGAAAAACCATAGGATGTCACCTGCAGTTGCTTAACTTGCTAAGAAGTGCTGCTGAAAAGCCAGAAAGTTTGGAGACTGCTTTCTACCAAGTCATCAAAGAGAGCACTGGAAACAGACTATATTTGTCTCTAAAAACCTCTTTTTCATTTGCACCTCAGGTTTATTTCCCTAGAGTTTGCAACAGCCGGGTTCTAATTTTGGATACGTGACTATCTTTTACTGAGACGGTCACCAAGAACACGAAATTGACAATAAGTTTTTGGATGTGGGAATCAGCAACAAATTACTTTTTGAAAGTAATTTGAGCAACACTGAGTAGCTGATAGATTCAAGCCACAAACACTTTCACCTGACTCAAGACAACCTCCATAACAAATGCACCAACCTCGAAGAAAAGAACCTTCTTATACTGGAGGGATGGTTGGGTCACTGAGCATAGCAGTACTCATTATAGATAGGAAAACAGAAGAGGAAGGATAACCAGGGAGACCTTAATGTGGTCTAGGGGGAAGAAGGCTGTAGAAGGAAGTGTTGAGGACACTTGAGTTATTCTAGCCTGTTGAGATCTTAAACGAAAACTAAATGGGAGTCCAGAAAGATGAGGGGAGAGAGGAGAAAACACAGTCAGTTTGGTATCTTTGATCTCTGCTCAGCTTGCAGTGAGTCTGAAAATGACCTCCAGCTGTGACTCTGGTGCAGATGATCCCCTTGGCCTTCACCGGAGGAAGGACAGAAAGAGCAGTGGCTGGTATTTCCACCCCCACATTTAGCCCTTAAAAAAAACCAACACCCAGACCTTGTGCTCCAAGACAACAGTAAAATCTGATATTTTCTTCCTCTTTCCTTCACTTTCCTCCCTTACAGAAAGGGACTAGTGGCCTCATGAAAACAGATGTCCTGAAGGAGAGGATCTCACACTTTGAGACCTGCAGGGACATTTTCTTTCCCAAAGCCATCCATGCTGACCTGATTCTGCTCCCAGGGAGGGGGCTGATAACAATCCCTCCTGACTGGAGCGGGGATGGACTGGCCAGCACGCCAGCTCTTTGGAAAGGGCTGCTGCCCTTATGTACATCTGCCCAGCAGGAGAAGGCTGTCTCTCAGCAGGACCTCCGTGGCTACATCTACATTACTCTGAAAGGGCACCATCTGGAGCAGCAGGAAACATGGCATACTCCACCTCCTGCAGACTGCCTGCCTGTGGAGAGTTTGTTTGGGCCTGCCGGGTAGCACACTAACCCTCCAGGTATTCCTGGGCCTGTGAGATCCCGTGCAGTGCGAGCAGAGTATACTTGACACACCTCAGACCATTCTTTCAGGCTCATTATCTGCACAGAGGGTGAATTCCTGGTCTTGAGCTCTAAAAGCTACCCTTAACAGCCAGCGTAGACATCTAACATCAAGTGCTGTTCAATTCCACCTGTTCACAAGCAGTTCTTCCCCTCCTTTGGACAAGTAAGCATTTTGCATGTGTGTCCACCTGGGTCATTCTTCCCTCCTCCTTCCCACCCAACTATGCAAAACTGCACACAATGTCAGAGAAGGAAAAGCTGATTTACCATAACAGAGTGTGGGGACATTGCATAAAATATGCTGTTTGTTACAGAGGGAGCCATACAGCCAATTTGATAGCTCTGCTCCCAGGGGATTAAAATGCCTCCTTCATCTCAGCAGAGAGTCTGTGTATGTAAAGAACCTGAATTAAAATCTACCTTTTGCTTCAGTGCCTTCAAAACACTGCTGCCTCTCATGGGCAAAGCCAGACATAATCCTGAATTCAGTGTTCTCTCTCAGCACTGGTCAGTTTGTTATCTCGCCTTGTTTGTTTGTTCCACTTTCTTGATGTGTACCTCTGACATGAGGATAATCAAACTCTCTGGAGTGAGAGGTGCTCTGTCTGCGCCCTGATGCTCCTAGGCAGTCATGAGTCTCATCTAACTCATGGGTTTGTGGTGATCCCCTAATCACAGTGTGTGAATACCTCCCCATCCTTAGCTAACTAGTTAGCTCACACTGAGCTCTCTCTTTCTAGTTGCTAATGCCAGGTAAGGTAAATAAATCTTATCCTAATTGACTTGATCAAGATAACCCAGTTAGTCTGTGATAAAATAAAACATAGAATTCACACCAGAGGTCAATATCCCCTCTGGTCTTAGGTTCATGCCCCCAGTATGAAATAAAAACACATCAAGGGCTACCAAATAGAAAGACACCACCTTTGGCTCAGGGATTTTCTGAATGAAAAATCATGGGAGAAGGAATGGATATTTTAGGGATGAATCACTATACACTTGCTGTGGTTTTATCTTTTTTTCCTAGACATATACTCTTGGTCATAATCAACAACAGGTTACCAGGCAAGGCAGATGTTTAGGCTGCCCCAGCTTTGCTATTCTTGTGTTCCTCCCTATCTCAGACCTTGGATTAGTCACTTAAAGACACCTTTCTAGTGACAACATTGTTCCCAGCTTCCTTGACCAAGGTGACATTGGAAGTCTGTAAAAGGTCTGAGAATTAGTTCCAAATTACTCAAGTGAAATTTCTACACATTGGACTGTCCAACCCCTGATTCACGGTTGCTGCAACTAGTTTCAACTACAGACTATCAAACTTTTTCAGGAGCTGTCTCTGATCAGCTGATAGTGAGTTTTTAAAAATAAAAAGAAAAAGGGAAGGGGGAACATGTCAATTCCAACAATAAATAAGCTGGCTAAAATCAAGGTCTGCTCATGGTTAATCAGTAAGCTGCAAAAAAATCAAAATCTGTTGGATAAATTATTCATTGCAAATTATTTGTTCATCTTGACAGTCATAAAATTATACAATCCATGAAAAAATTAAAAGTCCAGTCACAGTATTTGACTCCATCCGTTGCTACAGAGAAAACCCCACTAGGCGAGTACTTGAGCTAAATGACACACATGTGCCCCTGCTGATGGGATCTGGGGGTGTCCAGCACCTCTTAATCCAGCCAGGGAGACGGAGTGCCATACAGGGTGCTACTCATTGCCTTTGGAAAGGATGGTTTCCTTTGTTTTTAGGGGATCTGAGGATATTCCTCCTTGAGTTTGTTCCAGCAGACAAAATGGAGAGCAGGAGTGTGTTGCTGGACTTTCTCCTGTCTCCTCCTTCCTCCCTCAAATATGCACCTGGAACCATTCCCCTGTGCAACACGATAAATATGCCTCTACACAAGGGAGGGGCATTGAGCTATGCTGATAACTCATGGCTGGGAACACTCTTTGTGCTCACTTTCCTTTGCCAAGTGTAGAGAGGGGTTGGACTCGGGTTGATAAGCACAGAGGCCATGTTAGCCGTCACTTTGCTGCAATCCATCCTACTTCTTATGGCCCACATCACTGAAAATAGCCATTATTTTCAAAATGAGAAATACAGCAGAGTCCTTATCAACATACAGCAAACTGTACCAGAGGAGCACACACTTCAGTGTAGTGAGTCCCATACCAGGGTCTTGTATTCCACATGTGGGCTGAAGCAGGTGGAGATGCCTTTGATTACTTTTACATGCACAAATATGCACATATATTCACATGCACACACATATATATGTATATACATATACACATATATATATGTATGTCTATGTGCATGTGGGATCTGAGAAGTATTATAGAAAGTTTCAGACCTTAGAAAGTAGAAATCCCTATTACAAAAGCAGAGAGAATAGATGCTTCTACTCAGTTCCTTCCAGCATCTTACACACTACCTTCATCACTGTGGCATTTATTTCTCTCCTGATTTTTTCTTCTTTTTTATGTTTGATCTGAGGCCAGGTTTTCTAATGAGTTTAGTGAAAGGATCAAAGGGTGAGAATCACCATCTGCCTAAAAAAAAAACAATAGTATTTCTGAATGCATGATGGTATCTGGCAGAGAAGGCACATTGTTGGGCTCCTTAGCTACATCATAGGAAAGTGAGGGGAAGAGCAATAGAGCGGGAAGCCTTATCTAAGCAGATGCCAGGAAAATTTCAAGTCTTCCCAAAACGCTGCCAATTGTTTTATTTTGGCAACAATGAAGAGGAAAAAGATAAAGATAAAAAAGATAAGAGAGAAGAGAAGAGAAGAGAAGAGAAGAGAAGAGAAGAGAAGAGA
>VZTM01031655.1:40757-57794 GCA_013400555.1 Jacana jacana
AAGGAGAAACAATGGAAATGAGTGTACGATGGGGACAATTGCACTATGGGAGGTGCAAGAGGAACGAATCTGGTCCAACTGTGGATACGCAATGGTAAAATAGACGGATTGCCATCTGTAATTCGTGGTGTTTTCTTCCCCCTTCCCCTTGTCAGATAGCCCTCGGTCAGTTTGACCTGAAGAAGTTTCACTACTGAAAGTTGTTAAAAAGCTGTTGCGTTTAACTCCAGATGCAGGTGCCTTTAAAACACAGGAACTGAGTTATGTATGTACAGAAAGCCAAGTCCCACGCTCGTTACTTTTCCAGAAGGGCCAAAGTAGGTCTAACCTCTGGTTGAAGAACAGCAATGTCAAAGCAGCTCACTGCAACATGAGTACAAAGGCAACAACAGAAGAGCATCCAAGAAACCAAGCTCCCCATTAAAATGACGTTAAAGGTTAAGAATATGTACCAAAACTTAACACTAATACCATTAAAGGGTTTCTTTCATGACCTTGACAGGAATTCACTTTTCATGTAGCTGAAGGCAACTCTTGTGCCATGCCCACTAGTAACACTGTTGCTTGGTGACCAGTGACACCATGAAGAAACTGAGTCACGTTCCTCTACTCCTCTAATCCCACATATGACAGCTTTTAGGAATATGTGTTTTTTCATAATGATGGCATTGCTGAACAGACTGAAAAATACTAAGGTGTCACATATTTGCAGTCTCTGTAATTCTTCCTGTACAAAAATTTCCTGCATTCTTACCACTTCAGTTCAGGAGCATTATAAAATGCTCCAAATGTTTTTTTTTTCTTGCCTATTCCTGCTATATGAAAAGGGGAAAAAAAAAAAAAGGCAAATAAAAAAGCTTGTCTTGTTATTTCCTTCTCTGGCTTAATTGCATTTTCCATAACTCCCCCTTCAGAGGCATTTACAGTGAGTTCTGCCTTCCAATGCTTCTATTGATTTGTAGCTCTGCAGGGTGAAAGCCAGACTCTGGCAAAGCCAAAGGGAGTTTTGACTTCGTTCTTTAAGAGCACATCCACTGGTGTGCTGGATCAATGCAGAGTCAGTGCGCCGGCCTATTAAACTGGATTTGTAACTACTGCTCAGAGCTACAGCCATGCGAACAGCCAAACCATATTGCTGGATTTAGCCTTTACTTTTTGATTGCCTTTTTAGTGACTGGGTAACATGAATTAGCGGTGGGTGAAGGTCTGGGGCATCCTCTTCCTCTCATACAGTTGGTTTATGCATTGAGAGCTGCGCGCTTGGTGTTGCCCTACAAGGAGAGGATTTGTAGGATGCCCTGCCATAGGTAGAGTTAAGAAGCTGCAGCAGTTCTTCCTACTGGTGTGAGGTGTAAGGCCATACAGGGTGTCCTGGGCACAGAAACCCAAGCTGGTATGCAGTGGTGGACTTTGTATGCTAGGAGGTAGATCTGGCCCAAAGAAAGTAACCTAGTTCCCACTACAGCTAGCACAACATCAGCAATCTAATTCATGACAGAGAAGGAAACAGTGTCCATTGCATCATTTCTGAGATCACATCAAAGCTTAAGAGCTGAATAAGCTGTTGACCTTGGCCTGTTTGTTGGTTATACCGTCAGATCAATTAGATACAATTGTTAATAGCATAGCCTAATTACTTCCTAATTTCTTCAAGAACACCCCAAGCATAAGAATTCAATTAACTGCAACTATACAGAAAGTTTGAAGTCTGAGTTATTCTCTTATTGACATCATTGGGGTGAAAAGGATGTGAGCGCAGATGTTACATTTCTTAAAGAATCCAATTTTTAATTAATTTTAACTTATAAGTTAATGGATAGGTTTCTCCTGTAAATTCTCTGAAAATTACTTCCATCCTCCAAAAGCACGAATAATAAGTTTGAGAAGGATAAGCTGCCGTTTGCTTGCAAGACATTTAGATGGAATCCCAGACTTCACTGCAAAGCAGAAAATTTGAAATTACCAAATCAAGGCTATATTCCTGCTTTTATTAGACTCCCTTATGCAGTATGGCCTTACCCCAAATGAAAAATGTAAGGCTGTTAGTACTTTCTGGAAAAGATGCGGAATTGTGATATTAGGTAATATTTTGCCAAAATTTTCTTCTTTTCCTCTTATTCTTGCTCCTCTTGCTAATGGCTTGTTAATACAGCTCAGAGTTCATGATCTCTAGAATACTTTGACAACTGCTGAAATGCACGACACTGTCTTAAGATACCAAAGAAGGGATCTCATCCAATGTGTGCAGCTGAGTTTACTACCCATACTAAAGACTCGGCTTTGGCAGGAAATTTGTGGAGGTGAAGCAATGAGACCATAAAGTAGGTAAGACTTAGAAAGCCAATGCCTTAGTCACAGATGCCCAGATGGTGGTAATACAAGCCCTAGCACAGGTAACATCATCCTCTGGTGTCACCGCATGGAAAACTGCTTGCTTAAGGTCCTGAGAAGCGAATGGGCAAGGAAAATCCCATGGAAGTCCACCTCTCTTAGACACCACACTGATTTACATGCATGCAGAGAGATACACAGTGCAGACAGGTTACAAAACATGGTGACTGGTTCAGGCAGAGCCACAGTTACTGCTTAGCTCCATGTTTGGGTAAATGCACCAACACATAGAGGCTGTACATACTGTAGTAACTTCTGCAATGAGTATCATAGATGCATGGTCATCCCTCTTTAAGCCTTGGGATGCTAAGAAACAGCTATGTCCTTTCCTTTTTGCAGTTTCATGCATGGGCAGCTATTTTGTGAGGGTTTTGATTTTGTTAGTACTGCACTAATAGTAGCCTAACATAGAGGTACTGGCTTAAAAGCTTTTCATACTCTTGTCCCAGCAGGAGGCTGCACTACTTGAACATGCTGGAAACTGAAGGCAAAACAACTTTAATACAAAGAGAAGGCTCTAGGATCATAGGAGAAATCACCATGGGTCATAAATAAAAATTAAGCTCCAAAAGATGAGTCTACATAGCAGACTGCAAACTAAGCTGTCCAGGCCGGGTGTTAGCTGTGTTTAGAAAACAAATATATATACACCACTTAACTGCTGAAGTTTCCGCCAGTCATTAGTCTGTACAGAGCTCAGTGTTTCTGCAGAGCTCAACTGCCAGTAATAGCTGTGTGATGTGGTAGAAGGTAAGCTCAGGAGTCTCCACACAGGCTGCACTCCTGCACTGCAGGCAACTACCCACCTGAAGCCTGACCTGCGTCAAGATGGCTTCACTGAGTGACCCTAAGGCTCACGATCCTTTTGGCCCTGCAACAGACATGCTGCCCATCCCCAGCTTGCCAAAGGAGGCAAGATGAAGAGGTCTCCACCACCTGACCTTACTGGATTTCTGCAAGACACTTGCAAACTGCAAATTCCATCCATGTACTCTCGAGACACAGCTTAGACCAAGGTACTGCTAACCTGATCATGTGTGGTGAAGAGGTTGGATTAGAGACCTTTGGAAGTCCCTTCCCACTAACACAGTATTTCCGTACAGTATTTTAGCTGATACCTCTAGATCTTCGAAGTGGTGTCCAGATCTACTGTGGATTGTCTCCATGAGGTGGCCATTCACTGCAATGCACTAACATCCTCCAGAATGGTCCTGGGTCCTGACCTGAGCATTGTGCTGCCCCACCAAAGCACTTCTCAGTTCCTCAGCAGTGTTCAGCACATGGTACAACTGAGTTTCGGTTTCCATATTTATCTATTTTGTACTATTTTGCTAAAGTTTGAGCATAATCCCTTCAGCCATTTTTTACTCTAGTGAGGAGTGAGAATAGGACACTTTTCCTATTTGGAAACCTGTGAATCATGTTCTCTTTTAAGCTTTGCTACAGAAAGAGAAAGCCAGTTGGCCTTTGAACCCTGACATAGAGGCAATTCTCACTGAAGATGGGTTGATATCTTCACGAGATTGCAGAAAAAGGAGGAGGAGGGACAGAGACAAGCATTTCAGAATGTGGTAATGAAAGTGCTCACAGGAAATGTGTTAGATCAGTAAATACACTGTAATGGCATTTGCACTTATTTAACATCCCTTTTACACATCCAGTATGGCTTAAGGGAGCCTTAATATAAATGTGAATTGGGGTCATAGAGAGAGAAATAGATACAAGGAAATGGGCACAAAGCCACAGAGATGCTTCCAAACTAGGATGCTCTGGTGTAACTCCTAATGTATGTTAGGTAAAGATTCGGCCATACAGTATGTTCACACAGACAGATGCAGATGCACAGATGCATGTGTTTTTCCTTAAAATAGTAAGCCTTCACTGGGCCCTACTTCCCATTAAAGAGGACTTACATCCTATGAAAATTCATAAACTCTGCAGGCGTTTCCACGGCGATTTGACGGAGTAATCTCCCGTCATCTCAGCTTCTTGGTGACAATGACAAGAGGAAGATGGATTTATCAAATACACAGTGACATGTTTATGACCCTGTTTTGCATAAGCAGGAACCTGAGCCAAAGGCTGTGCAGCTTGAGATAGCAAGAGGGTTTTTATAAATATTGTGACAAGCAGAAGTGATATTTGGAAGAACATGAAAAAAAAAAAATCTTTCAGTTTTTTTGAGACAGACTGCATTGTGGAGGGGCGGGGAAAGAAAGCCTTTTTCCCCACTTCTCCACAGTTCAATTTCCCCGAGAGCATGAAGACGTAGCTCTCTCTCTCACCTTGAAAAGTTTTTGGTTAACCCTTCTCTTCCTTTTGTGCAGAACTCCCTTTTTATAAATGTGTTGTTAGGAAGGAGGAAGAGGAATATATTTCAGTGATATAAAAATAAAAAGGAAAAGCTATAGGAACACAGATGGCACCAATAACTCCATTTATAACATGCAAGCAAACATGCCAGGCCCAGCTCCAGACCTGCTGCCTCCTTCACCGGCGGGGTGGGGAGCATCACTACAGGGCCCACACATTACTTAAAGGAGTTTTACCCTATTATTGCACAAAAAAACTTACTACTAAGATTATTACTGTAGTTTCTAAACAGTAGTCTAGATAGTTCACAGGGTACTACTGTACAAGAGACCCAGCTGCTCTGGTTACTTGGGTCTACGGAAAGGTTTTGTCTCTTTGAGGGAGGACTAGACCCACATTGGTGTGAAAAGGTTTTTTGTGCCTGGCTCAAGTAAGGTCTTGCAGAGACACCAGTTCAGCCTCCCAGGCTGAGCACTGGGAGATGGGCATAGTCTTCCCTGCTCAAACTTAGGGATAGATGAACTGTTTTGCTGCATGTCCCCTTAGCAGCCATGCCTGCATGGGAAACAGAGCTGCCAAGAGATGGAAAGACAGCTCTAGCCTAAGGTCTTCCAGCCAGAGGCTGTGGAGATGCTCCGGACCTGTGAGTCTGGGATGTACTGAGGTTGCACAGCTGTGCCATGGTTGCTGGGGGAATGCGCAGTGAAGGCAGGAGGGGAGCAGCGATGAGTGATGTCGCAGAGATCGAGGACTGAGCCCCACAGTTTTACATCCGCAGGTCCCATAGCAGGAGGTATCCTGAGCACTGCCAACTCTGGAGGCTGACAGTGAGATAACAAAATGTTTGCGCGCTCTTTCAGCTTCTCAGAAAACCGGGATGGCTTGTGAAAATGCAGTAAATGACTCACAAAGAGCCAAAGAAGGAAAACATGAGTAAAAAACGTGCTTGGATGTGTTTTTCCTCTCTGGATTCCATCTTTTTTTTTTTGTGATAATTTATACACTAAATTAAAGGATGAAGCTAAGAGAGCAACTGTGTGGAAGGAAAGGTTGTGGGTACCCAGAGAGCTCGTGTGCTAGACAGACCCGACTAAGACCTGCAATGCTCAATATGAAATATAATCTTTGTTTTAAATTTGTTTTCCTCTCCTCTTGTTCTTCTTTTTTTCTTCCTCCAGATAAATGTATTAATTAAATGATCCTTCTTTAGAATTACACAGAAAAGAGAGTTCAGAAACATTTATTGAACCGACCTGTAAAACTAGAGCAAAATCAGCTTCTCTGTTGTTCCCTCTAAATGATTTTTCCATTGCATTTCACATCTTATCAGGGACTCGTTTGGGCTTGAAGCTCTGAAGCTTTTTCTGTAGGTCAGTTCAATAAGGCACTCAAAGCTGCTTTTCTCTCCATTGATTGGGATGTTGGGTATGATTTGGGGTTTTCTATTTTTTTTTTTTTGAAAGTAAAATAAAAATCTGTTTTTCTACCTTTTATTTCTTCTATCTTTAAAGGAAAATAGACATATTCTCATTCCTGGCCCATCACAAAAATATTCCCTTTCTTACAGCGAACTCATCCCATTTCATTTCATTACATACAGACAGGACTTTAGCTTCTCCACTAGCTGCACTGTTACAGCACTTGGCTCATAGATTTGGAGTCAGTTTTTTTACCAGAGGTGAGACAGGAATGAAACAGGAGCTTCACACGGCATTTCAGCCCATGGAAGATTGAGCCTCTCTGTATTGACAATCTATAGCCTGTTGCACAAAACAGCTAATTTGCCCCAACTTCTATTTTTGACATCATCATATCTGAGGAAGAGATGGACACATGCTGAAAACTTTAGGCAGCTTGAATTAAATAATAGTCAGGGGACAGGTAACACAAATATATCAGTCCCAGCACTGGTAGGTAAGGATGACTGCACAAGTCTACATCGTGGCCTGTGAGTCCCTGGGACCTTCTCAGATGCTGGTTAGTGCTGAAGCTTTAGAGAAGTGTGGGGCAGCAAGTATGAAATGACCCTTCTGTGCTTCTCCAGCCATCTGACTTCATAACCACTAGTTCACAATGCAGTGTCAGAGATGAGCTCTGGACTCCCATCTACCCCTTGGTGTCATTTTTCTCCAACAGCCCATCTGCATTTTCACTCCTAATTAGTCCTGTTCCCTGAGAAGAACCATCAGAATGTGGCATGGCTTCAGATAACTTCTGGCATAGCCTTGAACAGCCTCCTGGGTCTACAACAATGAGCAGGGATACCCAAAAACCCAAGGAACCTCTGTGATTCCCACAGGGACTTCTCTGGGAGGATAATATCCAAAAGCCCCCCAAATAACAGCACTATACACATGCACAACAGCTCCTCCCTACAGCCTCTATTCCAGCTTGAGGCAGCATTACAATATCCCAGGTGGCTAAATTCTAAATTGCTATAGCTCTATACAGAAGTCACCTTTCTTTTTAGGCATTAGTAAAAAATTCCTATCTCCAGTTGACTGATTATACATTTTATCTGTTGTATTATATTTCTTTTTCCTCTCCCCCCCAGACTCTCCCCCTCACAGCAAACAGTTTCAAGCAAACCTTCTAAGATTTCTATGGGGAGCGGTAGGCAATAGAACTCTGTTGTCTAATGGGACTTCCACCGGCATTTGGCATCCTTCCTGGCATTTCACCCTTCATATTATAATTTATAGTGTAATGTAATTTTTTTCATATCACGCTATAACATAAATTATTGCCAGTTTGTCCTTAACACTCAAGGAGACAGGCTAGGGCTTTTCGAACCAGGAAAAAGAATGAGAGAAAGAAAGAATGAGAGAGAGAGTGAGAAAGAGAGATGGAAGGAGGGAGGGAGGAAGGAAATTTATTAACAGAAGCACAAGCCCCCAAACCAATCGAGTTTTTCTAAAAGCAAACTTACTAAATAAAATAATATAAAGAGGACAACTCTTTGTCCCAATAACTTATTAAAGTGCTCTGTCTCAGCTTAGGATATATCAATGAGTCCTCAGTGGAACAGACAGGAAAGAATCTGAGGAACAGCCCATCATGCTGAAAAATAATATATTTTAAAGTTTCCTTATCTTTCTCACTAGTATGTCCCTTAAATTATTAAAAGTGAAAGACATTTTAATATCACTTGGAGACTGTTTGTTCATTTTTGGCATCTCATTTAGCCTGGAGAATAACATTATAGAAGACAGTTTTACTGTCTATTTACTTTATTACTATATGTTATTTCTATTATGGTTGCAGTTAGAAGCCCCATTGGGTTAGGTGCTGCACAGATGCATCCCAAGGCATGAGCAGCCCGTTTAGCTAAGGACACTGCAGGGATGTGCTCATGTCCCCTCCTCTCAGAGCTGGCACTGCTCCATGGGCAAAACCATGCCCTGAATGCAGCAATGCTGGCAGAAGACTGCTTCTGACTTCTTCATTTGCTTCATAACTTGAAAACAACATCACGCTCCACTGGGTAAAAAATACCCTCCCTCTGCTCATGTATCCTGTGTCTCCTTTCAGAAGGTCCACCAAGGCAGTCAGAAAGCAGCATAGGTGCCCTGGTGTTGGTCTGGTCAAGCATTTAGGGACATTTTAACATGCAAGTCCCAAACTCCAGGAACAGATTGCCACCCTTTTCCATTATCCTGGTCTCAATGGGGGAAAAAAATAAAAAATAAAATGGAGATAAAATATTTTTAAACATATGATGATTTGGGGTTTTACTGAAGTTTGAACTATCAGGCCAGAAAGGGCCATTTCACCCTTGAATGTGGCTTCCTGTAGCTGATGGACTAGTCAATCTCCCTGGGCAGACTCTCCATGTGAGCCCTAAGACAGTTCACCGAAGTGTTGAGGGCTGCACAGCAAGGCATGAGCTTGTTCCACCTGTGCCTGTGATTGCTGTGCTGCAGGTAAGTGTGCTGCTGTGTGCCAACTGGACCTGCTTGTGTGCCAGGACAGCTGGACTTAAAAGCTGTAGCCAGCTCCATCTCACAGTGACTTGGGCCGTTACATCAGCTCTGGGTGCTGGATCACAGTACACATTGTCCCCCTGCATGCAGGGGGACATCCAGAGGGGAAAGGAGTTTTGGAGGAAGCAAGTGCCTCCTTCTGACTTTTTTTTGTTTTTTAAATCTTTGTGCTTTTTGATCAGGATTTTTACTAGAGATCAGCTAGAGAAGCTCTCCCTTCTCTTCCCTCTCCTCCATCCTCCCAGTTTTCAGCAACTGAAGCAGAGCAGAGAGGTTACAAAAACACACGGAGCCCTCCAGCTGCAATAATCGCTACGGCTTGTGCAGACTTTACACTCTGCAGTTGTAGGATTAGACCTATAAACAGATCTAAGGAAAGAATTAAAAGAAAAAAATACTGTGCCGTCTTTCAACCCTCTCCTTTTTCTGTGCTCTGCTTTCCATACTTCCCTGGCCCAGGTACTGTGACCACCCATCTCTCTGGAGCCCCGGTGATTTTCCTTCCTCTCTCCTCCTCGTCCTTCCCTCACAGCCTTGCTCAGCTACTGGAGCACAGACTTTTAGAGCAGCACCTCATGGAGGGCTGCTTTTGAGTTAGGGTGTGTATTTGCCCTTTTCCCACATGGGTTCAACTTGTGCAGGATGCCTGTGTTTTAGCAAAGCCAAACACTTCACAATGTAACAGTCAGCCAGATACAGAGTTTGCCACCTTTCTTTATGATGAGCTGCTCCAAGACCTGTACTGCTTTTGCGCAGTCCATTTTGTAAATAACTTACCAAAACTGAAAGATCCTAGGAGCTGTACTACAAAAGAACATCTTAATATTTTTTTTTTAGGAAAGAGAATATCAATAGACTCGTTGGGAATAAGAAGAAATGAAAGTACTGAAGGGTTCTGTCACACAGCCTAAGGCTGCCTGGTGGAAGAAGTAAAAATAGTGATCCCACTGCTAGATGCCTCTGCTTCCTAGGTTCCTCATGAACTTTATCTTCTTGCTTTTCATGTAGCAATTGAAATTTCACCCTTATTTCTAATTTTAAAAAGATTCAAAAGGAGGAAACACAGGTAGGTTCTTGTTCTCATTCTGCTGCGTAATCTCAGATCTATCTGGGTTTCGTTTTCTACTGGATAGTAAATGAAGCTTGTCCATCTTTATCTTCTCTTGAGGCATCTCAAGAGAACCACAGATGCTTTCTGAGCCTGTAGAGATTCTCTGAGGAGGGATTGCAAAGTGCACTCGCACTCTTGACACAGAGTGTATAGACAACTGGTAGTACTCTGCTAAAACAACACACGTGCCTCAACTGATGCTCACTGCCTAGACACAAACAGTGTTCTCTTACCTCCTTCCATGTCCTTGCTCATATATTTTTGCTGTATAAGTCCTCATCCAGGTTTGCTTCCTTTGCTGTGCTGTGTTTTCAAACTCTGAACAGAATTTAACTCAATGTGTTTGCTTAGACATTTTTTGTCCGCCAGCTGAGCAGAACCACTACATTACAGGGGCGCATATCGGCCCCTCTTGGACTTAGCCCACTCCCTGTGTTTTTGACTTGATGGGTTTGAATTCAATCGATTGGTAAATGGCCAAATAGTGAGAGAAATTGCTTTCTCTCATTACTCTGCATGGCTGTGTCATTACCCTTTAATATTGCATCGTTATTGACTGATGCAGCCTGTCAAGACATGACCAGCGGGATGTTATGCAGTGGTAGAGATGTGCAAAATATTTCATTCAAAGTTTACTCCTCTAATGGGAGGCGTGCTCATGGTTGAAAGAAGGGGAGGAGGGGAGGTGTGAAACCCCAACAGCCAGACCAGACAAGCCTGCTCTTCATCTTGGCCTGAACTTCAATCTGTGATGAATGCTGACTGGATTGTGTCTTAACCATGCCATTAAGACTGGATATCCCCCAAACGGATCCTGCCCCTGACGTGCCTGATCCTTGACCTAACAACTCTGTGACTTTTCCATCTAAATACTATTATGCCTTCAAGTTACCAGTTAGATGTGGTCCAAGAGATGTAAACCAGAAAAACAAGTTAGCTTTCTGGTCTGGTTGAGCTTCCCAGCTCCCAGAAATACACGAACACTCAAAAGAGAAATAAAAGATTTCTGTCTTTCTTTTTCTCCAAATCTTCTTACCTAAACAAGTGGTATAAAGCTGCTTGATACCTGGATTGGACTGGCCAGCTCTGAGCTTTCTGCCTCCCTCACAGACATGACGTGACTTTTTGACATGACTCTATCAAATGTTTGGAACTCCTTGTGGCAGGGAATTGCAAACGCTAAACACTTACATGGGTACAAAAAAGTGACTAGAGAAAGTCTTGCGTGAAAAATCCACAGTGGGAAACTTGCCTCAAGGAAATCCTGAGCCTACACCACCAGGGCAGTATGTTTTCCTGTTTCTTACACTCCTGACTGCTGTCGGCTCCTGTGGATAGATGGTACTGGACTAGATAGCCTGGCTTGATGCAGCTGTTCCTATTTCCCTGTGTTCATGTAGAACACATATTTTGAAACAAAAACACAATATTAGTAAAAGGACATAGAAAAGTGTGAGAAAGAGATTTTAGCAATCAGTAAGAAGAGAAAGAAACAAAGGGAAAAAAAAGGAAATATTGCCAGAGGGCTGGCTCTCTGCCCTAGTATTCTGTTTCCCCTCCCCCTTGCCATCTTAGCCCTCATTTGGGAAAGAAGACCCGTCAAATTAAAGCTGGATAAAAACTCATTAAGAAACAACAGGCCGAGATGAAATTGCCACTGGGACTACACTGATGGGATGGTTTCCCCCTACCCTTTCTTTCGTTCAAAGATTACAAAACCTTTTTCTCCTCCAGGGTTCTTGCCTCCATCCTGGTCCTGGCTAACTCCACTCCTGCATGAACCCTTGGGTTTGAAAGGTCCATGTGTGTAGAGAGGAGGAGAGAGTGGGGGTTGTTTGTTATGCTTCCTTTTGTTTTTAATTAACCTCCGGTGTTTTCTTTGCCTAGAGAGCAAATCCTCTCACCCTGATTTTTTACACATGCCTGCATTCAGACTGCAGAAAAGTTAGATCTAGAGAGAGAAAAACTGAGAATGTTAGAGGGGAAAAAATGCTTCTCTGTCAAAAGGAAGAGCATTATATGGAGAGGGAATTGCAATCTGTGTAAGCTTTACTAGCCAATCTTTGCTTATCAATCCTGGTGTGAAGCAAGCCCAAGAGGACAAAACCACTCACAGATTGATAGTGAGCTACCAGATTTCTACAGCTCAGGATTCTTACAGCAAGCTCTCATTTCAGGGGCTCGCACTGGAATATCTGGGCTGGGCTTTCAGACAGTGGTGTGCAAAATAACCCACCCCTAATGCCCTCAATGGCTTTTCTTAGCCTACATAGCTCATAAAGGTGGTGATACTTCAATGAATCTGAACCAAATTCAACAAACAACACTGAAAGATCTGTATGGTAATCCAACAGATCAATGCTTATATCTGAGTGCATAGGGGTAACTTTATCCATCTGTGCTCATGCCCTGTGACAAGACAGCATGAGGAGATATCCAGAATGTCATGAGAGGTCCTAAGGTTGTAAGTGGGTCAAGACATTTCACAGGGTAGTGGCAATCCAGAAGTGGCACATCATTGCAAAATACAAGCTAGAAAAAGGGAAGTCACTGTCCTCATTGAACTATCTGGACAGGAGTTCTTGGGATTGCTGGGGACATGAAATACAGTTACAGTTTGGATTTCATGTGCCTTAATCTCCAAGAGTGATTTGAGCTCTAGATTTCCAGTCATTCGCATGCCAATGGAGTCACTTTCCAAAATGTGGGAAAAATCCAAATCTCAGTTTATGAATGGACCAACTAGGGGTCAATGAAAGGTATAAAATCATAGAATCATAGAATCATTTAGGTTGGAAGAGACCCCTGGGATCATCAAGTCCAACCATCAGCCCTACTCTACAAGTTCTCCCTTACACTAGATCCCTCAACACCACATCTAATCTACTCTTAAACANAAAATATCCAACATGCTACTTTAACTGGGGGATAATTGACTTGACTAACTCCTGGTCTGATTGTGATTGAAGAAGAAATAGGAATATTTTATGTATTGAAACAGAAATATGGGGGGGGGACAGGACAGCAAGATTTTTGCTAGGTAGATTAACATAGGCATAGTCAAAGGCTGAAGTCATAATTTACGTTTAAGCCTTCATTCAGCAAAAATTTAGATTGAAGATATCTGCAGAAACTTAAGAACAAATTGCCCTGAAAACTTGTTATTTGTGTGGACTTGTTCAACAAGGACACAACATCATGCTGCAGAGAGACTGCTCACTTCAGCACCCTGAACCTTTCCATGTTTATTAGCATCTGCATCTTTTTGGTCTTTCTCCTTTGCCAACAGTGCTGTTACATAAGGGACTGTACCATATAACAGCTTTCCTGTGAAAAGCGTTAACTTTCCAAGGGAGAGAGAGCCCAGCAAAGAGCTTTCTGTCACTTTCAATAGGGATTTTGGGCTAAATTCTCAGCTGATGTAAATCAGCATAGCTTCACTCAACCTCAAGTTGATGAAGCAGCTTGAAACCACCTGATGTTCATCTTGGAGAATCCACAGGAGATGTTGGCATACAGGCTATGTATTAAAATAATAACGGTAATAATGACAATGACATAAATGGAATTTGCTCTGGGGCCGCTGGAACACCACCAGCAAGTTGAAACTATAGAGCTTCCTGTTCTGTAGACTAAACTTGGGAATTCAATGCCTTGTGCCTCTTCACTGAGTAAATAATCATTCCACTGCTGTTTAGAAAACAGTGAAATTTTAAAGTAACTTGAGCTGGATGATACAGTAAAAATAAAACTATCTTCTGTAATTGTGTCCCAAACTCATTCACCATATCTACTATGACAAATTCAAGTAGGGGAGTCACATATGTAAAGTAGCACTCATGTATACATATCATATTGAATACCCATAGAAAACAGTGCTGAAATATCTGGATTTCCACTTCCCAAGAGCTGGATTTCTTCCCATTGCCCTAAAAAGGGGAATCCAGTCACTGTAAATAATAGAAGGATCTTTACTGTGGGGGAAAAGACAGCCACCACAGAACAAGGTTACTCACATACAAGGCAATGCAATACAAGCTGGTTGCATGAAGTGTGTAGATGGTTATTGTAGCCTCAAATCTTGTGAAACTGAGTACACTTCCCAGTCTTGTGAAGCACTTCTAAATAATTCCTCCTATTCTTCACTTTCTTTAGGGACAATTTCATGTCATCTCAACCTCTTTTCTCTTCAGACACCAAACAAACCCTGAGGGCTATGAGGTTAAGAAACTGTTTACAAAGCCTTGGATCTTCCCTATGGAAGGTGGGTCAGAACCATAGCAAAGGGTTAGTAGGACCCTGGAGAAGTTCTCTAACTCAACTAGAACAATGCAGGACCAGCTTCCAGTGTGCTATCACTGACAGTTGAGTTTCTCTCATTTTTAATTTACCTTTAGTGATGGAGGACCTAGAGCTAGACAACCAATTCTACATTTCTTTCCTCACCATTAGAAAGAATTTCTTTTAGTCAGAATCTTTCTCCATTCAATTTCCTGCCTCTTTCCAATGGCAATAAGGAACTGAATAGATCTTCAGACAAACAACAGAAACCCCGTTCTCTCATTAGAGGTGTCTGTTGTAACATCCGTTAAATGACTGGTGCCATAAGATGCAGACATTGATACAGCACAGTGAGTTGTCCTGACAGGACAAGGGCAAGGACATGTCCTTCCACTTTCTTTTCCCAAACTTTATTAGAGCCAGCCTTTGAAAATTCAATATTCATTCTGAGCTCCCGCTTAATAAACTTGGCAAACCTGACATTTTTAAAACAAAACAAAACCATGCTGTTCACTTTCCCTTTTCATTCTTAATTGGCCCATCTAAAAGCAATCAAGTGAACATTTAGCTGTGGTAGAAAGAACGGCAGGAGACCTCTCCTCCAAATGCCATTATTCAGGAGTGCACAGGAGTGTGGATATGTTTATGGAGAGTGGGAGGCACTCTGCAAATTCTCTAGGAACAATGACAGAGGAGCCAGAGGAAACCCAGGGCTGGGACCATGGGGGGAATGTAGGCACCACAGTGTCCCATGTTGGGGACTAGCTGTCCAGGGGAAGACAGACAGCTATTCTTGTGCCTTAAGCTCCTGCAATGACATCAGGGGAAATAAGTTCATTACAGAATAAACAGCGCACTGAGTAGGGAGCTGCCTAAACTTGCCAAAATGGAACACTACAGGGAAAGGGATCTCTCAAACCTCATCCCTCAACATGTCTCAGATACTGCTCTTAGGGGATCAGCTGGCCAGGATGTAGGTGTATGAAATCCTTCTTGCACAGCATGCCCACCCAGAGGAGGGACCCCTCTCAACCAGCTGTGAAAGGAAAAGTGGATACTAGGCTCTAAAGCAAGACTAACAGAGGTACACATAAAGCATGGCTGTAAGCCTGTCTCCCCCACAGCTGAAATTCCGACTGGCTGAAGAACTTAACATGTTTCATGTGGTAGTGGTTATAGGAGGTATGGAAATCCTGTCTGGGCTGCTTGGTGAAATACATCAGGTGTAGAGCAACTTAACTTTTCACAGCAGGTAATACAATTTCTAGAAATACACACACAAGTGTGTCTAGGGTAGGAATCAGATTTCAACAGTGGAGCTATACAGAACGTATAATTATATTTTGCATTTTTAATAGACTTATTAGCATAATAATGCATTAGTCTAATAGAATATTAATGTGATGCAGAAATATTAGCATATTACAGATCCTTATTCATTAATATACTAGACCCTTATTGTATTAGTGGCACAATCTACTAGAGAAAATGTTGCTTTGTGTCTGATATTGCAATTCAAGAAAAAATTGAGATGGCAAATAGAGAGACTCTCTGTGTCACAGGCGTGCCTTAGTCTAGGCATTAATGCAAGAGTTGAGAAGAAAATACTTTTGCAGACAGAAAGTGGTTGATATTTGAACAGTTTTCCCACTTTCTCTGAATTCAACCTAAAAACATTTCAAGCTATTTCCATTAAAATAAGAAAAATTTGCAGTGCTCTAAATCTTCAAGAATCTCAGGGTAGAAGGAAACAGAGTCCCTCTTCTGGCATTTAGATACCCTCATAAAATGTAGGGAACTTAGTTCAGACTGTTGGTCTCCCACTGTTTTACATCCTGGGGAATGTCTGCTCTGGGGACCTGGTGGCCTTCCTAGTGACCATCTTCTCCTTGCAGATCTTCCCTGTGTCAGACAGTACCGAAAAGATCATCTCAGCAGCTTGAACCCCGGTAGCCCACAATGGGGGTGAGTGACCTGACTACCTCTTTATCTGTTTTTCTAGTATTGGTCTGTTTTCCATATTTCCCAACAGAATTGAGAACATTTGTCCTGATAAAAGCTTAAATGAAAATGGTAGTGTCCTGTGAGATGACCTGAAAATGCGTATGAAATTAAGGCTAACAAAATTCCTCTGCAACTTTGTTAAGACTTTGCCAGACTGACATCAGTCCTGGAGTTACATAACTAACCTGTTCTTTCCATCTCCCCTTTATTGGGGAGGGAGACCTTTTCGAGCTTGTGTGGCTATCCATGCCTTTGTACCGGTGAAACAGACTCAAAGAGCATATTTAAGGTAGGCTCCTAGGACAATTAGAATGTCAAAACAGGATCTCTTTCCGTGACAGGAACTCAACACCCCCATGAATGGGACTGCCTAATAAAGTTGTCGGCTCAAGCTGCGTACTAGGCTGCATGACCTAAACTTCCTTATGGCAACTGAATAAATATCCTCTATAAGCTACAGAAAACAAATATCATCTAGTGACTTAATCCCATGTCTCTCATTCACAGACAGACTGACAAACAGGACTAATTCCTCTTATTAATACTTTGAGTATAGGCTGCAACACTGACCAAGATGACTCATAGGCTGGATTATGTGCTTTTAGCAGAATAGGAAAAAGTGTGAAACAGAAAAATGAGTAATATCAGTAGGGATGCAGAGTTTTGAAGTCTTTTGTTTCTTTTTTTCTTTTGAGGAAATACAGTAAAATCCTTTCCAGAAGCAGATATTCTCTAAGCTCCAAGTAACCCTCCCAAGTAAGGACAACAAAGAGAAGGTGAAAATCATAATGTTTACTCTCTAGAAAGCATTTGCATCTACCTGGCATCTCGGTGGCATTAGAATAATTTGAAAATCCTTCTAAGGAGCACAGCAAAGCAGATATTTTGCTTTTAAAAATAATATACTAGATTCCCAATAAAGCTGTGGAACTGAACTGGCAGTAATGCAATTTT
>VZTM01031656.1:10608-56326 GCA_013400555.1 Jacana jacana
ACATTCCATTATTGCATTAAAGGTGCAGCTTTCCTTAAAATTGTGTATCTAGGCGACTTATATATAAAAAACTACTTAAATTCTTAAATTCTTAAAGTCTAATCTAATAATAAAAGTCTAATATCTAAAGACTCCATCTCTTGCTTTGCTTAGATGCTATTCCTGTTCTGTGCCAACTTGAGGTGAGATAATAAAATCTTTGAAATTGAGACAATCTTTGAGAAATGTGTCTGAATAAGGTCTTAGTAGCCCACTTTCCCTGACTGGTAACGGTACTATGGATATGATTAATTTTCTTTAACTTCGAGCTGTAAGTCTAAACCTGTCTTCTGGACTTGCTTTGTTAGCAGTAAAGAAACAGCAGTCATTTCCAGGATGTGATTCGTCTTGTTCTCAGGTAGAAGTCTGTGTGGTCACTCAGTTTCTGTACCATGTCTGTAAGAAACATTGAGGTGTCTGGGAGAAGTATTTAAGGTTCCTCTTTAGTTAATCCAGGGTATGTGATTTTTATCCTGATTATGGGTAAATAGGTACTTAGTAATAATTAAATTACTAATGGAAACTCTATTTTTTCAAGGGTAGCTGGCTGTGGATTTCTCCAGTTCTACTCTGTTTGTGGATTCTGGTGGTGTTACAAAGATGTGCTAGATCTGTTGAGCTGCTTATCGTTTCTCATGTGTTTTGATCCGTTGCTTTTATTTCCACAGTTTAAATTATTAATGGGAGGTTGCAACCATGGTGTTTGAATTACTCTGTTTGACTTTGCTCCTTAAAGTGATCTTTCTCTGTGATTCCACTTCAATTTTTGTATAACATACGTATGTGTGTTGGAGGAATTCTGAGCAGTTTTCTGGGAAAATAGTCTTTAGCTGCCAGTGCCCTAATGATGCATCTCTAAGGCATCTTCCTCCGAGATTATTGAATGCTCATTCAAAGACAGTGACACACTTTGCTGATGCCATTGAATGGTACTCTTTGTGCTGCACACTTGCAGATATGTATGTTTTGTGTTTTTTTTTTAATTTTAAACACTGGCTTGGCTTGCCTAGTAAGAAGTTGGTTTTAATTGGTTCTTAATTTATGAGGCCAGATATTCCAAAATAACAACTGGTAAATCCTTTGGTCTCTGTAAATTTATTTATTCTTGCAACTCTGTGTTAAGTAGGAATTTCCTGAAATCAGAGGTGGTACTTAAGGTATATGTTGCTGATTCCTTAAAGAACTTCACATACCTGTGCCACTGATATATGCAATGGAAACTTGAAGCTTCAGCTTTTTCAGGTAGTAATTTATAAAGCATTATCTAGGCATTCCAACTCCATGCTATTGCTTGAAAGGATGTTACCCTATCAAATGAAATATTCCTATCACTGATATTACTTATTCCAGTCCTGTTCAGTCTATAACTTTTTTTTTCTTTAATTCGCTTCTGTTCTGGTAATAATGTATGTTTGTTTAGGGCCTGATCATTTTCTGGAACCGAGTTATTGATTAAGTCTTCCTGCCAAAGCATTGCAATGAAAAAATAATTCCACAAACATTTCTTCCTATTAATACCTTCCACCCCAGACTGAAATTCAAAACTACTTGCAGTAACCTTTCTGCAGTACTACGTAGGAGCATCCAAGGCTTTTTTCCAAGGTAAAAAGCCCTGCCTTCTCTGACATGAAACGATCATAGTCATACTATTTTCTGTATATTTTATTTCTTCTAATTCTTAAAAAAAAACTTTTGGTTTTTTATTCTCTTCTCTTGAAAAGAAAGCCCATGTATCCAATATGCTATAATCTGAGTGGAATGCATGTGCAGAAATTGAGTGGGTTGCGTTCTGGTGTCTCTCACTGATACAAGCCAGGAGTGATTCTGTGGGGTGAGGTTAATGACGGAGCTTAGTGTAGTCTGACTGACTGTAAGTCTGCTGTTGTAGCTGACCTACAGCTACTGCTAAGACATTTCAAACCTACGTATTTTTTCCAAAGATGAATAGACTAGGACCTAATATGAAATTCAAAATCAAGCCTTTCTTTTTGCATGTGTCGGAAGCCCTTTAACATTTTAAAGCTAAGCCTTTGCTATAGGAACAATGTTGATTTCAGTGCCAANTTAATTACATCATTAGAGGAAGTTTGGTTATCAAAGAAGAGCATCATCCACAGCAACTTAGTCCATCTCTCGGCATTAGTTATCCCAGTGAAAACAACATGCCAGTCTGCAGTGGGCTTCTATCACTGAGGAGCTGCCAAAATAGATGAGGTTTCAGTAATAACTATTTTTGTGATGTCAAACATCAGTGGGAGCATTAGTTAGTGTGACATGATCTGAATACATTCTCAGCCTCAGAGTAATCAAGTGATATTCTTTATTATACACAGTGTGTAACGTGGTCACAAAAATACCTCATGTGGTGAAGCTATGTTTTCTCTCCTAACAATTTGTTTCAACTGTACAACTAAGCTGGAATTGTGAAAAGAGTAAATGTGATGTCTTATCTGCAGTTCGCATGTTTATATTGATAGTTTATTTCTAATTCCCGTATAACTCTGGCAGATTTGCATCATCTTTGTATGCCATACTGCACTGCATGTTGGTTATGATGCATGTTTGTGCTAGGACATGCTTTAGAGAAAGAAATTCTGAAATGCCAAGAAATAATCGAAGTGTGTCTTGCTGGCACTCTGCCTACCTGAATAAGAGACTAATGGTTATATGGGACAGCGGTTTTCTCACACTGGTTGAGATTGCTAATGAGCATATTTTTTTCTGCCCTTTGGGAAAGGAAATGGGAGTAAGGTTTCTGGAACACATTGGTGGCATTTCCAAACCTCCATTCTGCTTTGCTGATCACCAGTCTACCAATGGGACCTTTGATTTCCTTCATGGAGAAGGAAATCAGCTGTCGAGCATGAAGCTGCATTGCAGTTGATGACAGGTGCTGTAGGGATGGACCAACGTTTCAGATGTGTTGCACAGGCACAAGAGAGCTAGAAGGAGACATAGGATTAAAGGGCAGTAGTGGAGGGTGAGAGGATAATGGGTAGTTTGGATGAAGTACTGGTTAATATGGTATGAGGAGAGACACAGTAAGAAGCTGGAAAAGGCATGTCTGCAGCCCAATAAGACAGCAGCTTCTGTCTGTTTCTGATGATGGGAGTTTCTAAGCAGTCTGAGCTTGGGAACCCTTTAGCCATAAAACTGAGCTGTCAACTGATTCCTGACTTTGAAAAACAGGGCAATTTCTTGACAGAAGTGAAGCTCTTTGTGTCCTTGCAAACTGAGCATGGTACTGCCCAGATTGCTGTGTAACCACATAATCTGTGGTACAGGTAGCAGCTTTGGAGCAATTAACACTCTGGGGAAGAATCTTACAACTCTGCCAACTAAGCAGGTTCTGTACCACAGCCTTGCTTAAGATCTTCACAGTGATCCAATGGCTCATTTTTGTAATGAACAAAGTTCAATTTATTTTTGATTGTGATGCAGAGAAATTCCTGCAAGATTAGCCAGATGGGAAATTAGTGCTGTATTGCTTCTGTTACTCTCCAAATGGTAGCTCATTATTATTATGCTCTTTTTATTTTTATCATTATGTTCTAAAAAGGACAATAAGGATGAAGAACTGCTGTTTGTTTTGCTATATGGTCTCTGGAGTGCACTTCTGGTTTTGCTCTCAGAAAGAAAGCATTAGTTTCCTGCTATGATAGATACTTACTAGTTTTATTATACTTGTGAAATTATAAAGTAATCTTGCTTAAGATAGTGTCTTCTGGGAATATTATGCAAGGTCATATTTCTTTTTTTTTTTTTTTTTTCCTTCACAAGATTAATACTACAAGCAAAACTCAAATATGCACTTCTCTGATAAGCTACGGTATCAACTGCAGAGTAAACAATTATTCTTGTCGTCTTCATTGGCATCAGAAAGACTATCCAATGTAAGCAGAACTTCAAGAGCAGTCAGTCGAGGCCCAAGACCTGAGATGTGCTTTTTCGGGAGGTTTTTTACATATTTGGTTTTGTTATTATTCCTTGGAAAGTCAACATTTGACTGATGGAACAAATGCTAAGACTGTTCGTCTGGCAAAGAGATATGTGCATCTGTATGATCGTAGTCATCTCACAGAATACATGATCTGCAACAATACGGTAGAGATCACAAGCAGTAATTGAAACTTCACTGAGATTCTTTTTCTAGTGAACATTTCATAGGAGGCTAGTAGTGGCCATAGAAATGGAATCAGATAATGAAGTTGCTGTTTTGCCAAATTGTTTGGACTTTTTTAATAGCCAGATTAATGTTGAAATAGTGTTCTCTTTTCTGAAGGCAGCAATTGAAGCATTAGATTCCTGCTTTTTTTGGTAGAGGAAGCTGAAAAACTTACTGTGATGTGGCAGAATTTGAAAAGATCTGAGATAATCTAACTGGTTCCTAGGCCATAATGGAGGAAGTATTTGCACAGTACAGTGGAACTTTTGGTTTCCTTCCAAATCTGTCTGCCGTACAGGGTGAAAAAGGCCTTTTGTATATATTTGCAATATGTATGAGCTACGAGAGATACCCATGATCCTGTATTACAGCACATGTAAGAGCAGACTTTTAAGATTGTGCAGTGATGCTACAGGACATGTGTTCAGAATTTCGAGAAAGAGATTAGCATTGTTGGAGCAGGCCCTGAGGTGGCCATGAAGATCATCAGATGGAGACTCCTGTGAGGACAGGCTGAGAGTTGGGGTTGTTCAACCTAGAGAAGAGAAGGCTCCAGGAAGACCTTATTCTGGCCTTTCAGTACTTAAAGGTGTCCTACAGGAAAGATTGGGACAGACATTTAAGCCCAGCCTGTTGTAGTAGGACAAGGGCTAATTGCTTTAAACTAAGAAGGGAGATTTAGACTAGATAGAAGCAATAAACGTTATGATGAAAGTCACTAGAGTCCAGGTTGCCCAGAGAGGTGGTTGATGCCTGGAAACATCCAAGATCAGATTGGACTGGACTCTGAGTGACCTGATCCAGTTGAAGATGTCCCTGCTTATTGCAGGGTGCTTGAACTAGATGACCTTTAAAAGGTCTCTTCCAACACAAACTATTTTGTGACAGTGAGCCTTACACCTTTGGATGTATTATGATTTTCTTCTGTCTCATTTCTCATTACAAGACAAGATGGAATGATGTTTGTCCCTTCCACTTTCACCCTGCTCTACCTAAACCTATCATGACTGTTTCAGAAGGAAAGAATCTCCAATGCAATGCCTGAGGACACTTTTTGCAGTAGTTTTTTATTTCAGAGAGATGAGAACTTTAATATGATGTAGTTGATTTCCTCTGTACTGCTGCTCCACTGTGTTTAACTGATGCAGCAGAACTGTTGGGATCAAGAACCCGCTCTTGTAGGAAACTAGGCATTCAAAAGGCTGTGAATTTCTTGAGATAGACTTGAGGTAGTAACAGTGTAAGCACATCTGCTTTGTCTTTGAAATGAAAATGTCAGCATTCTAAATAACTTTTTGAAAAACTGTTCTGAGTTTAGTAACTTGCATATTCTTCCTGTAGTTTGCATATTTGGTCAAGTTCTGCTGTTCTTTCAATGGTGAAACTCTGGATAATTAATTTTCTTATCTCTTCTGTGAATTAATATGGAGGGAAATCTATTATCTGTGGTCGGGTGCCACAGAAGGGTTTGCAGGGATCACTTTGGAAAAGCTTGTGTTTGAACACCTAAAGCAGCAGGCAAAGTGTTATTAGTGAATGCCAGAAGATGCTCTGAAAACCGCAGAGTGCTTGTATGAGCTACAGAATGACGGTGTGTGTACAACGGGGTCGCGGGGGGTGCCAGCACACCCCCGTCTACTGCCTGCATCCCAGCTCTAGGGAATGAAGTGCAGGAGACCTTTGGCACCTGGGCAAAGCCACGTACCGTTGGCCTCGTTTAAAAGTCCGTCGTGACTACCAACAGGGGCAGTTCCAGGCTGTCCCGGCCAGTCCCCTCTGGAAAAACCGCAGCCCCTCGCTCCCTCCCGGCTGCGCACCCCGCCGCGCTGGGGGCCGCCCAGGCCGCCCCCNCAAGCGGAGCCGCCGCGGGGAGCGCGCCCGCGGAGAGGTGCGCGCGGAGAACGAGGAGATGCTGATGCTGATGACCTACTCCATGGTGCCGGTAGGGCGGCCCGGCCCTCCGCGGGACACTGCCCACTAAAGGCTTCCGCTGGGGCCGGGGCAGCGGCCTGGGGGTCCCGGAAGGGGCCTGCGCGCACAGACGGGGTCCAGGTGGGAGGGAGTAGACCCGGCAACGACAGCCCTCGATGCCACCGGCCCCTGGGGCTGGGGACTTCAAGGACAGTGGAGCTGAGGCTGGTTCCAGCCTCTTGCTGAAGCTGGACCAGGCTGGATGTGAGATGCTGGCATTTGTGGTGCCAGGTCTGGCCCACTCCTGCTGCTGCTGAGGGGTTTGTCCACTGTAAAAAGACCTACTTGATGCTTTCAGACTTACAGACAAGAAACTTTGGTCACCTGCTGTCGTCCAAGGTCTTAAGAGTCCATGGGCCACACAGCTTACAGGTTATGATTAAACTTTTAGAATTATAGCTACATAGGCAAGTGGAGTCTTTTGTAGTAGCATGGATTTAACAAAACTTCAAAAACTTAGTTGCAGTAATAAGTCAGCCTTCCAGTTTCCGAGGTTTCAGGTTTTTAAGTCTCTGCTCCACTACAGGACACTCCTCTCCCTCCTCCCCCTGCTGTTTTGTGCTGTTCAGCACCACAACACCAGGTGCTGGGTGTTACTTTACCATCATGTTTCTTTGAAATTGAGCCATGGCCTTTCATGAAATGTTAAGCTTAAGGCAGTATTTGATGGGTCCGAAAAGGAGAGCTTTATGTCCTTTCTCTGGCGAAACTGCATAGTTTCTTTGCACTTCAGTGAAAAGATTAGCCTTGTGTGGTAGGAACTAGGTCATAACAGTTGAAAAATTATACAGGTCATACAGTTGAAAAACTTTGAATGGATTAAAATGCTTTAAAGTTCTGAGTCAGAAGAAATGCAAGAAAAATATTACTGTTGAGAGTAGTGGAAATTCAGTTCCAGTAAGGATTGCGGACCTAGGCCCCCCAAAAAAGCAGGGAAGGCTAACTCAAGCTCTCACTGATGTAACTAATATTACTGGCTTAAAAAATTACTTACAGTGAACACCTTTTCAGTGACGTTCTGCTGGCTTTTTTGTTAATCAACTATTGCAATGATTTAACGTCTCTAGTAATATGAAAGAGATTGTAGAGCACAGGTGTTTGTAGCACTGAGTTTGGATAAAGCAGTTGTTTTGTTTTAGAATTCATTAATTTTTTTTTTTTTTTTTACCTAAGGCCATTTAAGTCCTTGTGCTTTGAGTTTGGAATTTGCAGTATAAGACTTCTGCAAGAATGTCTTTTTTTATTATGAGGCAAAATGGAAAGATACTGGATATTTGGTTCTGGTTTCTAATTCTGCTTACCAAAGTAGCAACGCTCTTCCCTGGACCCTGTGCATCTTACTGGAGTGTTTAATTTCCTGAAGTCTTAAAATCCTATGGTTTTGTACTCAAAATGGTCTTAAAAATAACATCAATAATACATGTTTCAGCTCTTTGTCAATTCAGAAAAAAATTATACATTATTTTAGGTCAAAGTGGAATGTAAATCATTATTTTGTGAACTGTAATGCTCAAGTTACTGTTACTGAGGGGGGCTATTTCAAATTTGAAATCCTAGATGACTTTCTAGAAACCTATACCAAAAAAAAAAAACCTGGAAAACCCCAGTATGTTTTCTTTAGATCTTTTTGGATCAGGTCATGTTGAAAAACTTGCTGCCCCAGTGCAATACTCTTCTGTGGGTACCTAAGCTTTTCATCAAAACATTTAGCCAAAGCTTTGTCCTATTTCTTTTAAGAAATCATCCTTGTGTTTGGCAGCTACAGGCCATCGTGTTCCATCCCATCTGAATCCCTTCTTTGAGTCAAAGGGATTCACAAAGAAGGTTATTGGTGAGAAGCTTCACATGCCGACAGGGTCTGAGTGCTGTTAGTGCTGTTGCTGTCAGGTGCTCAGGCTTCACTCATTCGTAGCAGTGGATGTCTAGATAGCAGTTCAATATCTGCTCTGCTGTCATGGGGTAGCTCATAGGGATTAAATGAATCTCCACATAGCACTGAGTGACAGGGTGTGTATTGTAACAGCTTGGGGTGAGACTGTTTGCTTGCGCTGCTCCTCTGTTTAAGTTACCCTTGTGACAACTGCTGCAATGCGCTTCATCTAAAAGTATGTATCCTGCAGGGAGCTGCTTGGGGGATTTTGTGCCTTTTTTGTTCTTAGAAAGTTTCCATCACATATTTTTTCATTCTGGCAGCTGCTCAGAGGAGTGTGCAACTGTGCACACCCACTTGCTCAATGGGGAAAAAGTCCCTAGAAAAATTTTCAAGCATCCCACTCCCATCCCTTCAGTTTTGTATTTTGTATTGAACTCCTACTAATGTAATACCAAGACCTGAATACTTCTGTAGTGTGACACGGTTCTTTACAGCTGGTGAGATGATCCCTGCTACACTGGTGGGCCATGGAACAATGTTCCAGCCTCTGTTGAAGGTGAGCTCTTAATTGAGGCTTTGTCTGGGCAGGATCTCTCCTGAAGTGGAGGCACAGATTTCTCCAGATCGGTGTCAGCATCCCCTGCTCCACACGGCTGCTGGGCGGAGGAGGCCTGTTGTCTGGTCAAGGGTCTCTGAAATAACTTTAGGCATCAAAAATCATATTTTAGCTTTAATAGTCTCAGTAGATTTTTGGTTCTGTGCCTTTATTTATGCATTTATAAATATATATTTATTTTGTAAGAATAAATATAAGAAAATGGGGAATTTGCTGCTGTAGAAAGGCTGATGAGAGGGTAATGGCCCAGCAAATTTGTAAGCAGTGAGTCTGGAAGTGAGATGTAAAACAGTGAAAGAAGTGGTGGTTTATGGATACCTGATTATCTGAGTAGTGGCCCTATAATGCAGGTTGTCTTTTCTTCTTTCTTCACTCTCTTTAAATGAGAAAACCAAGCTTTTAGCATTTATATTAAGATACTTTTATTCATAGCTTTTCTTCCTGGCAAAGGTGATGCTGGCCGGTCAGATGACTGGGGTACTCATCTTTCATAGTTAAGCTGGAGGTTCGGTTGTGGGCTGTTTGCTACGACACTCACTTTGAGTGCCATGTTTTTAATTGTCACCTGAGTTACACTGGTAAAAATAATGCTGCTGAGCTAACTGGAGGGCCCAAAGCAAGGTGTAATCACTTCAGCATATTCAACAAAAGCGCTTAGAGAAAAATGCAGTGAATTAGAGCATACACAGACAACGTATATTTTACAAATTACAGGCTGGAAGCTAAGTGTTTTTGAGGGGTGTGAGGGGAAGGAGAACAAGCAAATTGTGGTATTCCAAACCAGTTAGCTCTTCTCAGCTAATTGAAATTGTGTCTAAACCTCATATAGTAATAGCTGTAATAGCTGGAAATAGCTGCTCCAGTATGGTCTGCAATCCAGTAAATTCTCAGTATGTTTCTGGCAGAATTGAAATCCATAGTCAAATATAGTTTGATTTTACAGCAAAGGAATAGTTTACATCAAAATAATTTTCCTTTGTTTGAGTCTGTAAATTTTGTCACTTGAAGCTAATGATGCATTAATTTTAAAAATAAAGATTGACAGCAGCAAGTAACCTTGTTAGGATGAAACATCACTCTGCCTTTCAGATTGACTTGCATTTGTTCCATCTCTTAGAACTAGAGCATTCCATTACTTGTAAATAGAGTAACTGTACAAAGATGAATACATGTGCAACTCTGCCTAAATATGGGCATAAATTATCATATACTGCACAGCCCTGAAATAATATTTTTATTTTCTGACTCTAGACATTAGATTTTGCCATAATGAGTTGAGGCATTTCCAGTTCATAATATTCTCATGTTCGTAATATTCTCATTTCTGCTGGATGTTTTGATGAGTTGCAAAATGTTTTAGAGTGTGGACTCTCAGCGGGCAGGACATGTAATGTCAACATTTGCCCAGCCAAAACCCTTGTATTTTGTAAAGATGACTTTTTAATTGATAAATGGTAGCCTGCTCTAGATTAAAAACATCCATATGAATGTCTCTTCCAGCTTGGTTTTTATGAAGTTGGAATTTGGGATTGGGATGTTGGGATGAAGTATTTAGAATGGATGAAGGTCCAATCCAAATTTGTAGGTCTTGGTTATTCCAAGATAAGAAATCACTTCCTTGGAGCATAGGTCATCTTTCTCACTGGATATGCAATGTTGGAAAAGTTTCCATCATTTGATATGAATATAAAATAAAATTGAATGTATTTTATTGGCTGGTGTTGGATTTTAATAAATTCCACTGGTAGATTCAATGCATACACAACACCCCATGTTTTACAGAAATGTGTGAACTTTAATGCCTAGATGATATATGGGTTTGGCTGCCCAATATTTTCTTCTTATTTTCAGTAAGGTTTAAATTGAGGTATACTGAACAGATTCCTACTGAAGAGCTGAACGGTGCCACAATGCTAAAGGAGCTCTAAACAGTTGGTGGTTATAAGCCAGAGCAGACAGTTGTGTCTTTGTTTTTGGAATTAGTTCTGTAAACTAGATACTTTTATGGTATGCATTGTTTTCAACTTGACTTTCTTTGCAATATTAGGTCCGAGTGATGGTGGATTTATGTAACAGCACGAAAGGGATATGCTTAACAGGTATGTTTATTGCCTTAGGCATTGCACACACCCATGTTACTTTCAGGAGCAGAGAATGACAGTGTTACAGAAGAACTAGGGGTCAATAACTACATCAAAGAACTATGCTATTTACTTTATCAGAATTTACACGTCAATTGGGTTATTTATTTTAAAAAAGGAGAATGGGTGCTACTTTGGGACTTACCTATACCTCCTTCCTACCACTGGTGGAGCACAGTTGATGTTCTTTCTCTTAAGAGCTATTTGTTTCCCGTTTTCGTAAGCAGATCTTTTAGCCTCAGGTGTTTCAAATACTAGTTGGGGTTTAGTCTTGGTATTTTTGAGTATGTCCCCACACTTTGAGGCTAACATGGGATGAACATGTAGGGTGTACAATCTTGCTTCCCCTGATAACGGGGGGGAGCTGGGACAAGAGAAGATGTGACATTTATGTGGGATTCACTGCAGAGAATGTCAGGTACTACCAATTTAAGGGCTATGGTCCAGCTTTAAAGACTATAATAGACTGAGTCATGTTCTTTTTGGAAATGAAAAAATAAGAAATAAACCAGTTTTTCTGAGTTCAGGAAAACACTTCACTTGCTGTCTGGTTTGTATTTTCAAATGGCTATAGGGTTTACTTGGGTCAACTGATTTCAGTGTAAATGAGGGTTGCCAGAGGACACACAGATGCCAAGTACTTCTGAAATTGTACATCAGTTCTGATTGCAATTGGGGCTGAACCACAGACAGCTTGAAAGTTTGTTTTTTGGGCTCCAGACTTCTGAATTTGTGCTACTTGGTGTCTTCTGCATCCTTTTTGCTCTCTTGACACTATTAAATTTTGTCTCTATGACTGGCTTTCTCTGCTATGTGACATTTGCTACTTTTCAAGCATCTTTCTTATTTATCTTATGCTTATGCAAGGAGAATCAAGATCCTCATGTTTGAGATGAGGAAGTAACTGACTGCACTAACGGACATAACATTGTAGTGTGAAAAAAAGGGTCATTTGCTGGAAAATTGGCATAAAGATGTTAACTGATGTTACTGCCTGTACTGATTAAAAGGGATAATTGCTGTAATGGTATTATAAAATGGTTTTCACTTTACTCATAATGCTTCCTAATTAATGCTGAAAATTGTCATCTTTAGGGAAATCTGATAATTACTGTTATTTGCTGTTATAGAGAGTTTTGTTGAAATGAGACAGTACTTTGCTGCCTGGATAAAAATGTTCACAGGATTAATTTGATTCTTTAATTGCAGCTACTACCTTTCTTTGTATTCTTCTAACCTGCTTTTCCTGTTTGGTTTTGTGGTGGTGGTTGGTGTTGTTTTGTTGTTGTTGTTGTGGTTTTTTTTCAATAAAATGTGTACTGGGACTTACATAAGATCTTATTACAGAAACATTTTCTGGTTTACTCTTGCCTGCTCTGCTGTCTTCTCATTAAGGCCCTGTGCTTGAGCTGAATCAGAGAGAGTGACACAGATTTTACTGTGTTACATGTTGCTGAGTCCAATTTCTATTACACAACTGGGTTCTGTGGGGAGCTTGGTCCAGTCTGCAGAACAGCTGCAGGAGAAAAGCCTGACTGGGATTTAGATGTAGTTAATGGGAATGACAAGACTGTTTTTTTCCTCCTATTTAAATAGTCTGAATCCTGACCTGCAATGAAATATCCATAAAACACCGAGAATTGGAGCATGTAGTTTTATGTGTATTTTCAGCAGGATTTTTATTGTGACCTTCATCAGTATTGTAAGGCTATTCTTCTGCTATAACAGGATCTTGGAGAATGCTTATATAAAAGAAATGTAATGATTGTTAGATGCCTTGCCATTTATAATACAAAGCAGTTCAATCTATAGGTGTTCATTTTGAAATCTTAGGGGCTTTCCTCCCCTTTTACTGTTCTGATCTGGTGTTAATTCAATTTGGAATTACTTTTTGTTTTCTTGCCAGGTTAAACTCATAATTTCCTTCTTTCTTTTTTCTTGTTCTTGTTGTAGGCCCCCCAGGCCCCCCAGGTAAGGTCCTTGGACAATTGCAGTTACAGTTTTGGGTAATTGAAACTGTTGCTGGTTCAAAATGTTGAAATGTAGAAACGTGTCTTTTACAGCATAGTCTTCCTTTGCTGATTAGAGTAAGGGAGGGCTGAATGACTGCTTGCCTTCAATGTTTTTGTAGTTGGGTCAACTTGTGCCCCTTCTGAGAGGGGGCAGGTTTTAGACAAAACGCTTCTGTAGTGGAGGGAGTAGAATAGTTTCACATTTGCTGGAACATATTTGATCAAAACGGAATGGAGCTAAGGGTGTTTAAGCATCATTTAGCTGAAGAGATAGGTATATCTGTATTAAAAAACTCAAACAACCCAACTAAACTAATATTATAATTTAACACTAAAAACATCTCTTTAAAAAATGCTGGTTATCGATTCCACACTCCTGCCTCCCCCATCACTTTTCCTCCTTCCTGATTTAGTTCCCTCTCAGTGTGGTTCCCCTCATTGTGGTTGCTAGGCTGGACGAACCATCGCTTGTGCTTTTTTCTGTGCTGCTTTAGCTTTGGGTTTGCTTAGAATAATTCTCTGTATCAGAAAAGTATCAGGTACTTTTTGTTTGTGGAAACATACATACATTCAAATAGCGACACAGAGGGGGTGATGTCTTCTCTGTCAGGCAAATATAGTTTGGCACTGCAGTGGTCTAGACTAGTAAGTAAAGGCTGTTCTTGTGTTTGACCAGTCTGGCCAATATAATAAGTAACATTAAAGCTTATTGTGTCTTGTGGAAGGCATTAATCACTGTCAAACTCAGAAATAGGGTGGGTTTCCCTGTGTTTGTCCTTCAAGTGGGATCCAAAAGGCTGATCTGTGCTGGCCTTGATGCAAAATGTGGGCAGTGTTCATTTCATCTGGTTTTCTTATGCTAAGGCCAGGACAAACAGACACCTTACCTTTCAGTTTCTGTCCTGGTTCTGGGAGGAATGGGGTTAATTCTCCCCTGGCTCTAGCAGAGCACAGGTATTCCATCCCCTGGAAGCCATGCCCAAGGGGGGAGCCCAGAGCTGGCTGGGAAGGGGAGGGGGACAGGAAGTCAGTGGTGGAGGGTCTGCGGTGTATCCTATTGTAATCCTGCTTTTATACTATTTTATCCATGTTACTTGTTTTGTTGTTCTGTTAAACTGCCTTTGTCCCAACCCCTGAGTTTTGGCTTTTTCCCCTCCTGGCCGTTGAGGGGCTCAAGAGAGGGTGGCTGCCATCTGGTTCTTTGTTGCTGTCTGAGACTAAACCATGACAGTCTGGTTTCATAGTTTTTGGTTTGTTGGTTGTGGGTGGGTATTTTTTGTTGGTATGGTTTGCTTTGGTTCTTTGGTTTGGTTTGTTTTGGCGGTGTTTTGCTTGTAATGGGGTTCTGTTGATTGTTGTCTTTTGTTTTGCTATTTTATTTTATTTTATTAATTTATTTTATTTTTTTAAGGAGGATATTCAACTGTTATGGAGAACATAATGGCTAGTTAAAAGATTTTGTATGTCTAAGGAAAATGTGTATATAAAAACATACCATATGTAAATGTGGTAGATTTAAGGATAAATTGTGTTTGACAGTAAAAATTCAGTTATGCTGTTTGGTTTGTTCAGGGCCTCCTGGACTTGATGGACTGCCTGGCTATAATGGATCAGATGGAGTCCCAGGTATACCAGGACAAAAGGGAGAACCAGGAATAAATGGAAAAAGAGGAAAAATAGGTAACTTTTTTGGGGGGGAAAAAAGGGGGGGGCGTGTAAAAAAGAAATCCTTTCTTACTGTTATATTCAGGTGTGGCTACATTTACACCTTCGTACAGGGAAAAGGGTTTCAGTGTTCACAAACTTGCATGTTACAGAATTCTACAGAAGGTGGTATATATACGAAACTATCAGAAACTAAAAATATCAGAAACTAATTAGAGCTACCCAATTAAACACAGGTGAAAAAAAAAAAAAAGTAGAGTGAATACATTTTGTATTATAAAAATGTATTGATTGATGCTTAATACGGCAACTGTGGTTCTTGGTACTAAAACACTTTTTATTTCTAGGTGTTCCAGGGCCAAAAGGGGATCAAGGACAGAAAGGAGAACCTGGAGAAATGGGTTTACCTGGCAAGGATGGGATGCCAGGAGGAAGAGGTGCAAGAGGAGCAAAGGGTGAAAAGGGGGATGCAAACGATGCGATAGTAGAAGGTAGGAAGCAGTGCTCTTAGGAGCTCTCTTGCAGCAGTGGAATGGACAAAAAAATACACTCTGCTTCTGCAGCATAAATGGGATCTGCAGGAGTAGGACCAACTAGCATAACCACGATATCCACAGCAAAGTTTTAGTATTGCTTTGCCCACAAGATTGTTCTCTTTTTAATGCAAGTCTTCACACAACCTTTCCTGCTTGGGCTTTAGGTTGAGGTGTACGTGAATTCGACCCTTTCCACTACACAATTTACTTCCTCCTGCTCTTTCTGTCAGTGTAGTTTTATTTTTCTATCAGAAAATGATAGAAAAAATACTCAGGAAAACACGAAGCAGCCACAAATATAAAGTCTGCAAAATTAATAGCACTGTATCATCTGCAGTTGAGGTCTTAGACTCTAGTTCATAAAAGGCCACAGTGCTTTATAACTCTGTGACGTGCCTGTAATCCAGATGGATAAATGGGGTTGAAGTCCTACAGCCTGGGAAGTTCCATTTTGTTCACCTTCTAACAAAGAACATCCCACTGAGTTTATTGTACCGTATTTCTGTTCGCAGAAGCCTCTTAAGAAGAGAGAGGTCGTTTTAGAGATGTCTTGAAGTCCATCATGTGGGCACGCACAGTTCTCTGTAGGCCGCTGGTTGCCTGTGGAGCCTGTGATGTCATACTGTGTTTTGTACGTAGGTGCAAAAGGTGAACCTGGACCCCCAGGGCCCCCTGGACCACCTGGACCCCCAGGGCCTCCAGGAAAACGTAAAGGTAAAGGTAAAGCTCAGCTTCGGGAGAACGTCTACAGCAGCAAATGCACAGGTTGGTTCTTTCAAGTGTTCTTTTTAGTGTTATAAACAGGTTCAGGATTAAATCCATGGCTCCAAGTCTCACACAACAGTAAGCACGTATTTAATTTTGCTGGCATCAGTGACACTGCACAAGCTTAAAGCTGAGCATGTGCTTAGGTGTTTTTTGCTGAAATATAATCTGGATTAATGCAGCAAGGTATCCCCAGTATATTACTAGTCTTTTAACCATGCTGTATTAATATTCAGGCAAAAATATACATGGTGTTTTCTGTTAGATGGGGTATATTTGGAAATAACGAAGTGGAAATTTTTAGCTTTTAAATACTGAACTTTAATTTTATGTGTAAATATGACCTATTAACCAGACTACTGTATTCTACAAAATGAAATTGCCTGCTTGTTGGCAGAACTCAAGCAAGCTTGACCTAGCTAAGACTTCTAAAAGCTGGAGGAATACAAAAGGATTCTCAGACTTTGAGTTAATTTGAACATGTAAGTTTGGGAGCAAGGTGATCTTTGGTTCTTTTCCAATTGTTGCTGTTTATCACTACTGTATCCTGAGTGACAGGTGGATCATGAGTCTCTTATTTGCTGTAGCTGTGTTGGTGAGACACACAGCTAGTAATAAGAAAGGAAAATTAAAGGCAGAGTAGGTTCTTTTCAAACCGGACCTGCAAATTCCACAGCAGATGCTGCTAGAACCGAAGTATGAGTATCCAGACTGTCAGGTCACAGACTGTGTGCTGAAGGGTAGCAGCTGTTACACCTTTTTTCTTTGGGGTTTTTTTGTGTGTCTCTGGAGTGCTGACATAATTGCAAGTTTGGCAGGAGATATCTCTGGTATGATTTTCAGGTGTGCTGGATACCAGTCAATACTCATGGATTGAACTTGATGTTGTGGGTTATTGAAAAAAATCATGTCGGTGTTTCATGTCACAGCTTCTATCCATGTCTTAGATGATCTTTTTCTCAAATAGATTAAAATTGTGTGTCGGATAAAATCCATGTGTGTGGGTCTGTGCCCATGTGCGTGTGTCAATGAGTAAAGTGCTGCCCCAGCTGTGGGCGCACATCTAGAGAAGGTTAGTTGGCATAACCTCCTTCTCTGACAAGTGGCTGGTGGGATGTACTCTGCTGTCTTGAGCAGTGTTATTTTGTAAGTACATCCACCGATAAAAGTACCCTGAGCATATTATTCCATGCCTGAACGTTATATGGATTTAAATATATTAATAACAGCTAAGTACTTGATGGAAGAAAGTGTTGGTGTCAACCTGATACCAAAGACTCTATTATTATTCTAAAATCCTTCTATAATAAACAGATTTCTCACTGTGTTTTTATGGATATTTATATTTATCATAGAAAAAAAAATTAAAACTGGATTTTTCAGATAGGCTTGAATTTCTTCTTGCTTGTTTGGGAATAGCTTCTAAGAGTTTAACAGAGACATTGAGAGTGTGAAAGTAATTGCAACTTTTGTAATCAACTTCATTTTCAACAACATTGGAAAGAAAATGTAATTTCTATGACCTTTGATCTCTCTAGTGCTCTAAACAATTCGTTTTGAATGAAAGGTATTAAACAAGGGCTTGATTTTTCTAATGTTTTTAAGTGCCACTTCAGGCACACTGAAGGGGAGGAGTGGTTGTGGTTGGGAAGGCTGGTGCTTGGAAATTGAGGATGTTCTTACCCCTTTTGTTGTGAAAATTTGCAGATGTCTTTTACAAGTATTTCAAGGTGGATGTCTGAGGTTGCAGGACTTCTGAAAATTTGGCCAAAAATGTTATTGCCTGTTCCTGAAAACTCTCTCTCAAAAAAACTGGTTTTGAGACTTGAATTTCAAATAATTTCTACTTGCTGGAGGAGGAGTGCCTTTTTTTTCTCCTTTTTGGCCAGGGAAGAATTAGCGGTAGAAGATGAAAGGTTTGGATGTTCAGTCCCGTGGGTTCTGCAAACATTGTGGTATAGTGATAACTGGAACATTATAGTTCAAGCTATTAGCTGGTTGTGGAAAGCAAAGAGAAATGGTGCAATAGCATTGTATTTCTTGCTTACTCCAGCTTGAGAATAGAAGCAAACTTTTGGGTTTGGATGTACATACTGGATCTGGCTGTCCTTGTCCTTTACCTCTGAGGGTTGTGGCTTTCAGTGGCTGTTCCCTCTGCAGTTGGGGGATAAATTTTCCTCCCAGCTGAGATGTCTGTTTTATTAACCAGTGGATATTTAATATTGAGTGGAACATATATCAATCACTTCCACCTCTTATTTGTAATATAGCATGTAATTGTAATTGTAATTGTAGTAACATGTAATGACCTCAATCAGCAGACACTTTGTATGGAAGTGTTAGAACTGAGCCCAAAGAGCCTCCTTACAATGGGAAGTAGGAAGCTGGAGGAGAAATCTCAGCCTGTTTGAAACTCAGAATTGTGTGAACTGTTATACAAGATAGAATCAGACCATTTATTCAGGTACTTCTTCTCAAGTGTTGCAACAGACCGAAGGGCTTTGGAGGATAAGCCATCTGATGGATTTCTGATAGGCTGTAAATCCTGGAGTACAAATGGGAGTTATACTTGAATAACTCTGCAAAGAGATCTTCCTCAATGAGCATTTATGAGTCAGGCTGTGAGATCTTATTAACAAAATTCAAAGTATAAAGCAGCTTTTGTAATTAAGTATTCATATCCCTTTGAAGAAAAGAGAACACACATGCTGATTTACAACTGTAATTAACTTATTACATGAGAATACAAGAATGTTTTTTTTTAATTAAATTTTGAATCAGGTACGACATTATGTCTTCAAGAGAGGAGAATAATTAGATGGAATCTCAGGTGTATTTGTTCCCAATGGCAGTTAGCTAATTCTGAAGGAAACAAAACTTCCCTGCTCCACAGTCCCTTGCTCCATCCTTCTCACCCTCCCCAGGCAAACCAAATAAATAGTTGTAATGTTTTTTAAATTCCAGGAAGTCTCAGACAGAGTATTTTAGGCCAGAATCAGTAGGCTATTTATGTTTTTTGATGGAAAGAAAGCAGTGAAAATTCCATGTAATAGTCTGTGTATTTTTAATCTTAATTGCTTTGTGTTGTGCACCTGAAAGTTCAGAGAAATCATTGCAAGTATCCTCAATCCAGCCAGTGTGCTCAGTTCTGTTAGTATGTAGACTATACTCTGAGATAAACTGCTGTACAGAGAAGGGCTCATTCTGTCACCTGTATTAGACTTGGCACAAGAAAATTCTGTTGTGCACTGCAACTCACAGTTTTATGCTGAGTGGATTCCTTTTTTGAGATATTTTGAGATCAGAAGCTGGAAAAGGGATCCAGAGGGATCACTGTGGGCTTTCATCGCCCAAGGTTGGATTAACTTTGTGCTTTATTTTGGAGATATGCTGTGACACTCACAACTCTCAATGTCATATCACCAAATGTCCCAGACAAATGGGTGGGAGAAATATGCATTGCTCTTGCTCTGTCTTGGATTAGTTTCCTTCTGTGTGAACAAAGAGAGGATATAACCTGAAAGAGAAAGCAACAACCCACTATTGTCTGCGCTTTTTCCCCTGAATGTCACACTACTCTTTCAGCATGTTCTTCATAGTTATTTCATGTTGGTACTATTTTTCTCATCTCAACTACATCACAACCCTGTAGATCCCTAGCAATATATTGGAAGGCAACAATTAAAATTGCAAGTCCAAAAGAATTTGCAGCCTGCATGCCAGGCAGTGTGAGACGTGTCAGGAGAGGAAAATTGAGAAGGGAATTTAGAAAACAGGGCTACAATGAAATTGGGATCTCTTCAGCAAGGAGCTGAGAACTGCTGTCTGTCCTTACTCATTGCAAACAAAATGAAATGTGTTGCATTGTTTTAAAGGAGAAGAGGTATGTGGGTTCATAGAGAAAGGTAATTTCATTCAGGCATTGTTTTAATAGTAAATGCTAAGAGAAAACCCAACCAGTTACACTTTAAATAGTTGAGGGGTGGGGGAAAATGTTTCCAGGTATTTGTTTCTAATGTGAACCATCTCTCTGTGTATAGGGAGCGTGGTGTAATTTGCCTTTGGTGTTCATATTGCTGCTTTAATGGCACGGATGACTGACCCGCAGCCTTAAGTGTAGTGTGCTCAGTGGATGTGTTAGTACCATGTTACTCTTGGGCATTAGCAGCATGAGCAACACCTCCAGTGTTGCCCTACGGAATGGCCCCCCTCTGCTGGGGTATGTAGGTTTGGGCATGAAGCTTTTGAGTTTAGCTGTCACTCATTCCCAAGACAGCATTTTAGGTATTACTGCTAAATCAGCCAGCTGCCAGCTACCTCAGCTGTTGGCAGTTTTCCAAGGAAAGGAGCAGCCCTCTCTTTCTAAGCCACTGCTCTGAAATTCACAGCTAATGGACAAAATCTATTGAGGAAAATTAGTTACTCCTTTAAAGTTGACTGCCAGCCTGACAACTTTATGGAAACAAACAACCCCAAAACTTCCTTTCCTTGGTGGAAAGGAGAGCAAGCTTTTTTTTATCTAATTTTTGACCAGACCAACCTAAGCATTTTTTCCCAGGTGAAACAAAGTCCCAGTTGTCATTCCTTTATTTCAGTGGAGTCACTGATAGGCACATCTGTCATGTCAAATCTCGAAAAATGATGTGTGTTACCCTTTCTCTCTCAACTCCAGGTGACACATGCGCTGTACCGAACGATGACACCCTGGCTGGAAAGGCTGAAGAACGAAACCCTGGTCCTTCAAAAAAAGCCGGTAACCTACTGCAGAGTGTGACCAACTGCTGCTCACCATTTTAGTGTCACATATCATGGACATGTGCTTTTTCTCTCCTAGAATGTGTCATAACATCTGTAGGAAGTCCTGTGCACTTTGTCAGTGTTCAGCAAACGTTTGGAACTTGGATGCGGGAGCCCGCAAATAGAAGCGATGAAAGGATTTGGCTCACCATGCATTTTTCAGGTACGCCACCAGCAGCCATTGAGCAGAACCCAGTTGTTACGCTAACTGGGCTTTCTTAACTCCCTCAGCCAACACTAGTTATTTCCAATCAAGTACGATTGCTTTATTACCCACAGGTTTTTCAGAATATTTCCCATGTTACCATACTTTGACTATACAGGGGATTGTGGGTGTTTGTAGTACTTTTAGACATTTACAGAGTCAACATCGGATTCTGGAAATAGTTTGGGGATTTTAGGTTTTTTTAACCTATTCAGGTTTAAATGCCTGTTCATTCCTTTTTACTCATTTATTTCATAGAATCATAGAATCATTCAGGTTGGAAGAGACCCTTGGGATCATCCAGTCCAACCATCTGCCCTGCTCCACAAGTTCTCCCCTACACCGTATCCCTCAACACCACATCCAATCTACTCTTTAAACACAGTCAGGGATGGTGACTCCACCACTTCCCTGGGCAGCCCATTCCAGTGTCTGACCACTCTTTCTGGGAAGAATTTTTTCCTAATGTCAAGCCTAACCCTACCCTGCTGCAGCTTGCAGCCACTCCCTCTTGTTCTATTGCTAATTGCCTGTGAAAAGAGACCAGCACCAACCTCTCTACAATGTCCTTTCAAGCAGTTGTAGAGAGTGATGAGGTCTCCCCTCAGCCTCCTCTTCCTCAAACTAAACAACCCCAACTCCCTCAATCGATCCTCATAAGACTTATTCTCGAGGCCTTTCACCAGTTCCGTTGCCCGCCTCTGTACCCGCTCCAGCACCTCGATATCTCTCCTGTGCTGAGGTGCCCAGAACTGGACACCAGACTCAAGGTGTGGTGAGTCAGCACTCGGTACACCAGTGCTGAGTGTAGAGGGACAATCACCTCCCTACTTCTGCTGGTCACACTATTTTTTATGCAAGCCAGTATGCTATTGGTCTTCTTGGCCACCTGGGCACACTGCTGGCTCATATTTAGCTGCTTGTTAACCAAGACCCCCAGGTCCCTTTCTGCCAGGCAGCTCTTCAGCCACACTGCCCCAAGCTTTTCAAGAGTTTCCTATGGCTTTACTTCCCTCAATTGTAGCTCAGACTTTGGCCTTTCCATTCAGCTGGGTGTGAAAGCAAATCAGATGTGAATGGACTACATTTAATGCAGGAAAATTTCCAGGACTGAAGTGGAAGAAGGAAATATCTTCTGTATATTTACCCAACTATGTTCAGAACTAGGGCCCATCAGGTCAGTGGGAAGCAGGCCCTTGAACACCTCTGTAGATGTTTTGGGGGTGTTTGTGGATCATTTTATCACATTCCAGCAAGTTGAATCACTACTGAAAACACAAATACAATTGTTTGTCAGATATTTGATTGAGATTGATATTCAGTAGAGACTGAGTTTTAGGGGAGAGATTTCAAAATTAGATGAACCAAATGATAGTCCTTTTTTGTATTTTCCCCTTTGTTTAGGAAACTCTATAAAAGAATATGAGAATTCTAATGCCTTGCTGAATGACAGCTACAGGATCATTAACATCACAGGATTCTTTTATGGATGTGGTCACGTGGTACAAAACAATCATCTGTACTATCAAAAGGGAGGAACCAATGTCATCCTGAAGTAAGTGGGACACAGCTGGCTTAAGGCAAGTGATGCTGCGGAAGGAGGAGCATTGGGTTAGAGCCACAGAGGCAAACCTCAGAAAAGCAGACCACTTCCCTTGTACCATTTGCTGTTTCTTTCTGGTCCTATCTAGAATGAGAATTCTTTCTAATCTGTAGCCGGCATGTGGGACACTGGCCTTTCAGCTGTGTGTGCAGATTCCGTGGGAGCAGAGGAACGGGGAGGGTGATCCAGGTCTGTGTCACTCTGCTGTGACAGTTCTTTAAGCCTTGTTAGCTCTGTGTCTAAGGGGTGAACTCAAGCGGTTTACTATGTGATGGGGCAACTGGGCCTCCAGATTAACCAGCTGCCACAGGCAGAAGTGACAACAGATGTTTCTTTAGGTGATCCTGGGATTGCCAGGTGGGTTTCAGTTATACATTACATCACTGTGGGTGGTGTTGCACTTGAATTCTTTGCTGTGTTCATAATTATGAGAAAGCAATGGGAATCACAGGGATTGGAAGGGACCTTAAAAGATCATCTAGTCCAATCCCCCTGCCGGAGCAGGAACACCTAGAGCAGGTCACACAAGAATGTGTCCAGGAAGGTTTTGAATGTCTCCAGAGGAGACTCCACAACCTCTCTGGGCAGCCTTTTCCAGTGTTCTGTTACCCTCACTGTGAAGAAGTTTTTCCTTATATTTAAGTGGAACCTCCTGTGTTCCAGCTTGCACCCATTGCCCCTTGTCCTTGGAACTTACTAAGGAATTTGGGGGTCAGAAAAAAAGTATTTCTTTTTAAAAAAAGCAAGCCGTGCATCTGCCTGCCTCAGTGTAAGAGTCGGTTCAGCTGCAGTTTGGGGGATACAGGGGAGTGATGATATGATTGTAGCCCACATGGGGAACTTGTCTTGCTGGGCTGATGCATGTCCTTGCTGTCGATAGTGCTGTTCTGAGCTGCTGGGGGCTGAGTGAATGTGTCTCGTGCAGAGGAATGTGCTTGGGCAGCAGCTGAGGACATGGCGACCTGGGAAATTGCACATTCCGTTGTGGAGGAGCGGCTCCACTTTTGATTTCTTCGTCCTAAGAAGCTCCTACCACTCTCCCAATGTATCTCCCTGAATTGGAACTGGGAACTACATCTCTATTTCTTCAGTTTCTACTAAGAACAGGACAGACAATACAAATCAAAACCATAATCTCATGTTGTGGGAAGAGCCAAAGGAAGACAGTCCAAGGGCAAGTGCAAGATTGCGTTTGCTTTCATGTTCTCTTACATGGCTCTGATGTTTGAGCCAAGAACGTCACTGCACTTTGATGTCTATCCCAAGCAGGTGTGAGTGCTGCCTTCCTATGTACATTTGTATGCCAAGGAATGTGAGCAAGCTGCTTGGATTTTCTAATATTTATTCTATCAAAGGCAAGTCCCCTTTCTGGCAACCTCCTTTAAATATCCTTGGGGCATTTTGTTTATACATCTGTAAAAGACCATCTCTGTGTAAGCATTCTCCAGTGATAGGACAGGGTTCCACACTTTGCTTGTTAATTGGGAGATGCCTTCACGTACCGATGAACACAAGCTATTTGTGGAATTTCCAAAACCTCTCTGAAGTTGCTGAGAGATGGCCTTTCTGTGCAATTATTCACTCTATGGTTACTTACCTCTAGCAGAGAAGATGAGGCACTGTGAATTCTGTGACAGTGGAATCCTTGATTTTGGGCTGCAGAAAAGCAGTTCTGTATTGATTTAACAGAAAGAGCAGATGAGGACCTGGTTGGTTTGTTTTGCAAATGTTGAAAAAATATTTAAAAGGAGTTTCCTGCCATATTTAAAATGCTGGTAAAACTAGGTTTTTCTTACCTTTGGTAGATCTTGTGATGATGCTCCCATCTCTGACACTGATTGCATCATCCTTCCTTTGTTTCACAATATGCTTTCCCACCTCTCTCATATTTGGTGAACTTCATGCATCTTAGTGATCAGAGAAGGGTTTGTAGCTTGAGTTCCCCGCAGTTAATGAAAATATGACACTATATCTTGTCATTTACCCCAAGGTGCCAGAAGGTTGAGGAATCTCTGAACCATTTGGAGTTCTAGGCCAGACTGCCCTTCGCTAGGTGAGGGGAAGAGAGAACCCTCAGGAGTGAAACCTCACTTTTCTACTCCCTTCAGGATTCTCAAATAAAAGAGGAAAAGACGGGGTGTTCTGTGTTGCAGATCTTGCATGTAATGAATTTTTGAGATGCTTTTTATCTTGTTGGCTCTTTATAGAAAAAAAATCCTGCAGAAAATCTGGATTTCTATGGGACTGCTCCTGCTGAGTGCTGTCCTTCAGCCCCTGACCCAGGTTATTTACAGACAGGAAGCAACTGACTAGATAACTGGGTTGACACATCTCAGAACCCTTCTCCAGCCTTGAAGGCCTTTTTTATTGCATGTACATGCTGCTTGGAATATGGAGTTGCTTCAGACACAAGTTTTACAAAGGCTGAGGGCAATCATCTGGTTAGTCATTCCTGACTTTCTTAGGATGGTTTTTCCAGTGTGCGCTATCAACACCTCTCCCACAGAAAAATTATTCTCCTAGTATTTTTTCCGCTATTGTTCCTGGATCTGAAATGTCCCTGCCATTTAAAAACCTGCCATTAGCCTGGTTTTTCAGAAGACTTCTGTAACTGCAGCGGATTGCTGCACTGTTTTTTCTTTCTTTGAGGAGCGGAGCGTTACAGCTCGATACAAGTCAGACAATGACATGTGCTTCATTACAGAAGGCATTACTACTTCAGAGGATAAAGCGCTCTCTCTGCCTCTGCTAAAGCACATTTTTCCGTGGTTAAATGCTAACTGCAGATGTATCTTAATAGTACCTGATTACCCTCTTCAACTGGTGGAGGAGCTCAATTTAGCTGCTTGGTGCCGCTGTCCTCACATTATCATCCTATTAAGGAATTTCAAGGAATAAAAACAATTTTATACCTCGGTAATGAGATATTCAGGCTGTCCTGGTGGAGGGCAGCACGAAGTCAGAATTTTGGCTCTGCAAAAGTAGAATTTTTATTCCTTTGATGTTGACTTGGGCAAATCACTGCCTTATCTGAATTGTTTTCAAAAGAGGAACTCTAAGACTAGGTGAACCTGCCCAGAATTCATGCTGGTTTGGTGAATCACATTTTTTCCCTTTACTTCCCACCTGGTAGAAAGCAAACTTCTGCACGGATTTCATTTCCCAAGTCTGTGCCTTCACCTCCTATCTAATTCTTTTTCATACTCATTCCTCTGAGTTGCTTCTTTCATCCTGGTGATAAAAAAGCTCAGAGACTAAATAAAGTGAAACCCACCAAAGCGAGTTCATGCTCTTGCACATCTTTTAGATTGGTTTTGACTTTGGAATTGTCTACCGGTGTTCTGGAAAGTGCTTTGAGCAGAATTCTTCATTGCGAAAGACATGAGGACAGTCCTTGAACTCAAGTGTTTTCAACAACGCTTCTATCAGTAATAGTGCACTCTGAATTGATTCAACCATCCTCTGTCTGCAAAAATGAATTTTCACTGCCCCATACTGAATACTTACTTAATCTCGTTTCAGACTTGGGCTTGATAAAGCATCCTTGGGCATGCTGCTGATTGAAAATGCCTTGTATCATGGTCGTAACTACCTCTTTTCGAACTCAAAGACGTATTTCAATGTAGCAGTGGATGAGAAGGGGCTTTGGATTATATACGCCTCAAGCACTGACGAAAACATCATGGTAGCACATATTGAGGAAGAGACATTTTCGGTCATTCGGCACATCAATACCACGTATCCCAAGTCCAAGGCTGGTAACGCCTTCATAGCGTGTGGCGTTATGTACGTCACTGATACTAAGGACATGACAGTAAGTTTTGCGTTTGATTTACTGAAGGAGAAGCAGATCGATGCGAGGTTTGAGTTACGCTCTTCTCAGTCTGTTCTCGCCATGCTTTCCTACAGCCTAAGAGATAAGAACTTGTACACGTGGGAGAACGGGAGCTTAATGGTTTACCCTGTGCGCTTTGGCAGATGAGTATCTCTGAAAAATGCCACGTGTGGCAGGAATATTTGAGGCTCTGACACACACCAGGGCTCTCTTCACTTGGCATAGCTTTCTGTTCACCCATGGTGTGTGAGTGTGCGTAAAAGGGAGATTGGGGCCTTTGTACAAACACCCTTCAATTATGTGGGCCGTTCAGAGTTGCAGCTGGCACCAAGCACGGACTTGCTTTTGTTTTCTCCCGTTATTCTTCAGCCAATAATCCTATCTAATGTACACTGGTTATGCCATGGTCATGTGCTCAGCAGAGACTATAACTGTCAGTTGCCATCGCCTGATCCGCAGTCATTTCCTAGGCAGTGGTTACAGTCTAGTATAAAAATCTAAATAATGAACTTCTTCATACAAATACCTTTGTCATTTTCACTTAATACTTTCCACTGATTCTCTGTGAACAGTTTTATGGATGACTTAGAACTGTTAAAATAATAGGGACGGAAATAGTTGTTAAAATAGGGAAAAAAGGCAGAAAGCTTCAAATTTGACAAGTTTAGTGAAATGAAAAGCAAAATCCAGCTGAATTACAAGGAAAATGGGAATAACAGCATTATTAAATATTGAATATACATGAAATTGTGTTTAGTAAATGGAGTGCGGGAAGGGAAGTAATGAGGTATAAAATTGAAGATGTAAAATTTATCATTAAAGTTCCCTTTTAACAGTCTCTGAGTTGCTCATGTTACTACAGATGCTTCCTCTCCCCCCAGCTGCCGTGGAAACTCTACCCCACAAATTGCTTTTAACTATACTTCAATAGGGTAAGGTATAGTTCTAAAACAATTTTTTTTGTCCCATGTTCATCTCTAGAAGTGGAATCCTAAAGTGAAGGGTATACCTTTTTGCTGCTGTCCTTAGAACAAGGAAGGATCTGGAGCAGGAATGTATGCATCTCTCATAGTGCTTAGTGACCTCAGCCCCTAACTGAGTATCTGGTAGTGGTAGAGTTCACAGAACTCATTCAAATATTTAGAGGCAAAGTGTCACTTAAACCCTGAGCTGTTAGTGAATCCGGGAACGTCTGTGCCTGCAGAACCTTGTCCAGTGAGTGTGCTGGAACCACCCCTCTGCTGCAGCTGAGCTTCAGTGCTCCTCTTAGCACTCCTGCTGGTTTCACCAAGGCCGGGATTCAGGCCTTGCATGCTACAGGGAGAATCATAGAATCAGATAGGTTGGAAGAGACCCATGGGATCATCAAGGAGAGATGCAGAGGGAAGCAAAAAGGCATCATTAATACTTTGAACCAGTGTGTACATCGACACTCATATACCAAGAGTTTTATCTGCACCTGTAAAGTGCAAAACTTCACAGGCAAGAATTACAGTTGGTGTGTGGGGCTTCTTTTGACTGCTGTGGGGTTTCTTTTGGTTGGCAGGCTTTTTAGTAGTTTTTTATTGTTGTTGTTGGGTTTTTTTAAATTGAGTTATAGTACTAATAAAGTAGACACTTTGGCTAAAAAAAAGAAAAAGGCTCAGCAAAATACATGGGCAAATAAGGTTCAACCCAGATGTGACAGGTTCTAGGTAACACTCCTCTCTTAAATCACCTTATGTTTCTGAACATCCTTGGAGGAGGCAGGCCAGGCTAGCACACTCCACCTCTTTTCTGTGAGAGAACCAGGCCGTGTTTCTTGCAGCTGCACGTTCTGGTAACCGTGTGCTTTTCTAGGAGGGCTGCACATGAAAAGCAAAGAGCTAAGCCTTTCATCTCGGTGCGGCCTGAGGTGAAGTTAAGGCTCGCTCGGGCACATCCAGTCAATCGACTGCAGGTTGGGTTAGATTCGTTTAAATATAAGGAAGAGTTCTGTTCCATGAAATAAAAGTAATTTATTTAACTTACAAAGGGAAAACTAAACAGTGACGTTTACTCTTCTTTCTTTTCATACTTTCCATATTTCACAGCCTGCAATTTAAAATCACCTTTGGAGCAAGGTGCTTTTTATTCTAATATATTTTACAATACAGCACAGACAGCAGAATTGTCATTGGAGGAATAAGACAGCTTGTTAACATTTAAATACATGGACATCCTTCCAGTCCCTTAAGAACATGGGGTTTGTTTACAACAGAAAAATACATCTGACAACTGGTTATATTACAAGCAAACAATATTGAACTCTGCATAGTTTATACAATAGACTGTGGTAGTAATTTACCAGTTTTATCCACTATGTACTAGCTGGCCACATAAAGCTTGACATTCATCTGAAATGTGGCGTTACACGTTCCATTAGTATTCTCTCAACAGCTTCATTTCATCAAGTATTTTCTGGACAAATGAACTGTAAAACTAAGAGCCGACTAGAATCATGGCTGTTTTCACTACGAAACATTTAGTGCTTACAATACATTCCTAAAGTAAAGGCAGGTGTCCAACAGAAAACACAGCTGTCAGAAAGGAAGGAACATTGTGTGCAAATTAAAAAGCATTGCATTTAGAAATGTGTCGATGTGCAAGTTACAGTATCAACTGTGGCTCAATACTAACCCGGGAAAACACCTCAGCGTATAAGGATGCGTGTCTCAGGAGGTTCCTGATGGCACACGTGCCACGGCGTCTGCAGCCATTACACTTTCTCGCAAAAATCAAATACAGCGAGTACCCTTAACTGAAACTAAGCTACTTCACAATGAGAAGACGTACACATGCTTCAGGTAGTGGGAAAAACTGGAATAAAAATAATCAGAATCACATCAGACATGCTTAGTGCCTGGTGGAGCCCCCGTGCTTGTGCAGTGACTGGGGACAGTGGGAGCCTTTACAACACACTCCCCAGCTGCAGCTCAGGGGCTGCTGAACAGTGACCCCCCCCCCCCGGCACTGACTCTGCTGCCTTCAGCTCCTTGCTGCTACCGCCCTGCACGTGCATTTCCACCCCAGTGACCCTGGTGAGCACACCAAAATATACCTGCTGTAAAAGGGGGGGTTTGTTTTCCTTTTTTTTAAATCTTTTTTCCCATAATACTTAATGCTGCAGTAACTGCTTGGAAAGGAAATGGGATGTTTCCTTCCCAGAGTATCACCATGATTTTAGCGACTTAAAGGGACGTTCTAGAAAACCGAGATCAGCTCACGGAACGTTACAGAATGTCAAAGATGCCCGAAGGTACATTGAAAGTGTTGGGAAGAGCCCTCATTTTCAGCGTCCCGTCTGCTCCGCAGGAGAAGATGCGATTGCCTTGCACCGTTTCAATCTGGGTGACACCAGCACCGATATTCCTGAAAATGGACTGCTTAGCGTGCTCATTTTTGAATGAATGAATTAAGTTGTAGCCAGTCAGCCTCCACACCTGTATCAAGAGAATGACAATAACAAAGGCAATTAGAATTAGTTTTTGTATTTTTCCCTGATGTTTCCAATTCCTGGCTGTGGAAAACCCCATTCAGCAAAGCTAAGGGGTACCTTTTTGTTGTGCATTAGCAACAATTACAACAAGCCCAAGGCTCTTGAAAGGCTCTGATGAAGCCTATGGCTGCCCTACCACAGGCAGGTTGGTTACTCGGCAGGCTGAAGCTGCCCCCTCCCAGCAGATGCCCCCCTCACCCTGCAGATGCAGCCCAGCCAAAAGGAAAGAAGCTGTTTTTTCCTTCACTTTACCATGTTCTTGTGTTTCCTTCCTTTAGCGTTGAGGAAATAAGCCCTTATAAGGAAATAAGGGAGTGTGTTTCTGCTTTGGGTTTTGTTGTTGTTCGTTTCTTACTACTCTGACATTGCAATAGCTGTCTGGGGCAGGAAGAGAAAAACCACCCCAGAGGTACAGAAACTTTTCAGGATGTGTCAGTAACTGAGTGCCCCCTGTACTGCAAAGGGAAATGGCCAAAGGCAAAACCAGATTTAAGAGAGAAAAATGAAGCTAAGATTTCAGAGTCATGTGCTTTGCTTTATTGACTTAAAATTCAGTCACACAAATTTAAAAAGACTGTTTCATCTTCCTTAGCAGAAAACACAACCTACTTGCTTTAGGAAGGATGTGAATGTATCTAAGTGTACATTATAAAGGTGTGGCAAGCATCCTGTGTATCAACGTAGGTTTGGGGGGTTGGTTTTTGTTGTCACTGTGTGCACCTGGCTATTCACAGCACGCTCATCACCGTATGTCCAAGCATGACTTCAGCTAAATGCTCTCCTGTTCAACTCGGCCTCTCCACTGCCTTACCTTCATGTTACCTTCTGCTGAGCCTGTAACAAAATAGTCCTCAGAAGGGTCCAGAGCAAGGGCCTTAATGGCTGATTCGTGTGCTTGGAAGGTGTACAGGGTTTGCCTCTGCCTGATGTCAAAGACGCAGATATATCCCTTCCTGCCTCCAGAAATGAGCAACTGATGTTTGGGTGCGTACTGCAGCACGGTGGCACCATGATCGTGACAAGTGAAGGCTGAAGGAGGAGGATGCCAGAATTTAACAGAAATTTAACCGTAAGTAGTTTTCTATCCAAAAATGCATTTCTTCTATAAATTATCTGAATATTTTCTAACTTGACAAATACGTTCCTTTGTGCAGGCAAAGTTGTGTCAGCTGGAAGCTTTTTTGCTCTCATAGGAGATATATGGATGTAAGGCACAACAAGGCACGACATGGAGTCTCATTTATTTTAGAATGCAGGCATATACCTGAATTTAAACATTTGAGAAAATGTAAGGTTCACTATATTAACTGCTCAACTGAATATATATATAACTGTTCAACTGAATTCCTGAGTTTAAAATAATAGCGTAGCTGAAATTATTTACATGAAAGTATTATTATTTACATGAAAGTAAATAGGAATTACCTTATAGCTCTGTAGTATTATATACTAATTTCCTAACCTATTTTTCATAGGAGACCTGACTGCACTTCTGTACGAGGCTGAACTTCTGTGCCATCTGCTAGTTTCAAAATAGGGATCTGAGAATGCACTTAATGCTTCTTCAAGTCCTGCAGCTGTTTGCAGATGTTTATGATGGTTAAATCTGCTCTTTTAAAAGCCCCAGATATTATATTTGGATTTGTATGTACTTTTCTTTCCCAGCACGACACAATGGAATTTTGCTTTGTTTGTTACAGATTAAATTATGGAACTCGGTCAGACAGACACAAACATCTTTTTAAGACTCCCGTCCCAGTGCAAAAGACAGGGGCAGCAGACAGAGGGAGTTGCTTCTGCTACTGCCTACAGCTGTCTTTTCCTCTGTGCTTCAACAGAGGACCAGATGAATTGATTCAGTGCCAGCTGAAGTGACAGCCTGCACACACGGCAGAGTTCAATAACGCAGCCTTAATTAGTCAACTCTACGTGCTTTTTTCAGGACTACGTTCAAATACTTCAGACTTTATTAATACTGTCAACAAACCCAGCTTTGTATATGACATTCTTTCTTCACACTTTTCTTGGTAAAGCTGATGACATCACGGCAGAGCCTATACAGCTCCAGTTCTGGAGCACGCAGCATGCAATATGTCTTTACACCAGTTTCCCCTTGCCCCAGAAGGGCACACATGTGCTATAGTGCCTTAGCCAGTAAGAAGTTTCATTTTCACTGCAGTGCTTACCATGTATGAGACTGTTACCAGATGAAACCAGAGAGTCCCAGAGGCACACATTTCTGAAGGGAAAAAGAAAAGTCATTATTGGCAAGTCACGTTGCTAAGTGATTCCTGGGGTGACATGACTCAGAAAGTGTTCATGTTTTATGTCAAAGCCTGGCAGGCACAACTGAAGAAGGAGCTCTTGACTCTCTGCAGTCAGTGGAGAGCACATGCAAAGAGTTAAAAGCGTTAAGTCTTTCTATGCTCTTTTCTGCTCCTTAATGAACAATACTTTCTAAGATGTGTACTAATCCAAGGTTGTACCAAGAAATTACAGTTGTTCTTTTCAGAGAAAAAGCATTATCTTGCCTTTGCTGAACATGGTTCTCCCCACAGCAACGGCACAACTTGAAACTTGTTACATTTGGAGTACACCTTGAAAATAACCTGTTTAACTCTTGACCACTTCTCACAAAAACTAAAGTTGGGAAACAAGTGAGTGAAGGAATGATGGTCAGAGAAATGATCTGGGAAGTTCAAGCTGTGAAGAAGCCTTAAACCATCAACCACACGTTAATGCACAAGAGCTAGGAAGTTAATGGAGATGCACAGGGAGCTTTGGTGAAAGCCCTCATGGTTTCTTTAAACACACCTGTTATCATTGGACTGTCCTGATGTCGCAACTAGACTTGAAGAGGTAATAAATGCAAAGTCACTTGTGGTTTTACTGTGGCACTGCCAACTCTATTAAAAACAAAACAAACAAAAAAGATGCAATCTTACCAGTTGTAGCCAGCATCAGAAGTTACCATCAGTCTGATGTCACCAATAGCATCACACACGCAGTCTTTTAAACAAAGTTTAAAAACTGAGGGGCAATGCAGTTTGAAACCTCAGAGAATGGAGCAATGGATTAAAAGTCCAGTGTAAAAGAAAAAGATACTAAAATAAGTGAACTGTAACAAATCCACAATACAGTGTATTGCAACAGCCTGGACTTCATATTTAGCACAGTCTTTGTATACTGGTGAGCAGCAGTGAAAAGAACTGAAGAGTGTATTTCAACTAAGTTCCCGGGCTGGTAAAGTCATTACTGTCAGCTCTGATTTTCAGTTTAGTCAGTGATCAGTATTAGGGTAATGCTGAAGTAGCATTTGTAATCAGGCTGCAGCTTACAGTTACTGCACTATCGGTTTCCCAAAGATGCGTAACTGAAACGCTACTGCCCGTTCTGGTAAGATATGCCAATAAAAAGCACGATATGAGAAACGTCTCAGTGAAACTCTTACACTCTTGGCCTGCCTGAAGTCTCAAAGACTTAACTTTCCTCTAGAAAAAGGGAGAAATCAAACCCTTTTCTAGAAAAAGGGAGAAATTAAACCCCAGATTTCTGTTAACTTACCAGATAGGGCTTAGGATTGGAGGTGGTTTGGTTTACTTGCCAAATACTTAGAAATCCTTCCCCATCAGCAACACCACACTGCAAGGAATGAAGTGTATTTGTTAGCTATAAGGTAGCTGGTTACCTGATGCTTCATGGCAGTGAAGAGCAGAGTGCAGGAAAAACCCCACCTAAGCACCAAATGCCTGCAAATTACACATCCACAAGGACTGTCAGGCCAAAAAAGGAATAGTTTACAGAGCAAGCGAGTTCAGTGCTGCTGGTTTAATGACTGGTGCTTTCCTACACGCCTAACTCTCTTCTGGACACGGGGGCTCTCTAGGAGTGGAAGCATAGCTTTCAAATTCTCATCTGAAATGCTCAAGCGTACAGAGGCGGTGTTATCCCAGGGCTGCTCTCGGAAGGTAGGACGGGTGCCAGCAGGCCACAACAGCGTGCTAAGAACAGTGACCAAACAATGGTAGTGTTTCATTACTGGTAAAATGCCCGAGTTACATTTGTTAACAAAATGCCTAACAATTAATACTGTCTATTCTAGACAGCATATTCTGTACCTACAAGCATTTTCCAAAATGTTTCTAGAAATAATTAGAATTGGGTTTTATATTTTCTCCTTTTAGTCAGCGCAAGGGACCTCCATGAGAAGCAGCAGGGACAACGAGTACAGTTTAATTTCTTACTTAAAATCCATTCCCATGTGATGTTACGATTGCACTATCTTGAAGCATAATCAAAACACTACTTTTTAATAGAAGTGTAAGTGAAATTTTATGCTGCCTAGGTATGCTGGGAGATACTTCATATTTCCAGCTACTTCTAAATGCTGAGCTTTTGCTGTTCTATAGCTATCTTGCAGTCATGCCCCAAATCCTGTAATTCACTTTTTATGGCTTTTAGGTACAATGAAGTTAAATAGTTTGTCAGTAAAATGCAAACAGAACCTGCAAAAGTAATGGAATGGACAACATGACAAACTGCAGAGGTGGGTGTTCCTCTGATATCTTTCTCTGACCACTCTGTTTTCTGCATCTCCTATACTTCACAATCACTCCTGGCCAAAGTGTGTGGCTTCTTTTGCCCTCTGCTCTCTGCTGTGCTGGGCTGCACTGCGTTCTTCAGCTAATAGGCTGCGTTTGTAGGGATCTTTCCAACGGTGCATTCTGTCAAAAGCTTGTCTTGCCCAGAAGGCATTGTGTGAAGCGCTTCTTGAAGACCTGTGCCTACACTGACCTGTGTTTGCTTCTACAAAATAAGCTCAACAGCTTTTCTTGAATGTTTTAATTTAGGAAGAGGTCACCGCATGGGAACAGAGATTTCAGAACAGTGAGAACAGAAAGTCTGCAAACATGGCACAAGGGATGGAGGTCGGCAGTGTGAAGCTGGCAGAAGAGAAAGGGGAATAAGGGTCGGTGTTTATTACAGGCTTCCATCTGCAGCCAGATTGAGTACTGTGACAGTGCCTTGCACAGCTGAACAGTTGTGTGTGTCACCAGTCACAACTGCATTAGAGGTCATGGCACCACCAAAAAAAAGGGAAAACAGATCCCAAGTGCTGTATGTACCTTATTGCCCTGGGAATTGAAATACATTCTTGTAACCCTGGCATTCCCAGCCTGCCGGAAGCAGACCAACTGCTGCGGCCTCGTCCACTCAAACATTCGAACGCTGCCATCTTGGGCTCCTGTAAGATCTAAGATGAATAGATGGATGTTCATTAACACTACAGTGTTTTATAGACTGTTACCTACTCTGCACGAATAAGTGGGATTTACTTACAATATTGATGGACTGGATGTGAAGCCATCCTCTTGACGTTATTCAGATTCCTTTTAATAAGCTTCATATAAAAAAAAATTAAAATAATTGAAAAATTATTGAATTGAAAAAATGACACAAATGCATTTCAATTTTGTTTATAGTCTTTACACAGTAAATGTCCCCCAGTTAAAAAAGCCTCTGATTATGTTTAGCTGCAGTATGGTAATTAAAGGCTGTTTCTGACAGCTTTTCTAGACATGAAAGTTCATGTTGGATGTTACCTCCTGTTACACTAAGTACTTCAGTGCACACCAACATGTATACTTTTCCTATTAGTCCCAATGCAAGAAATCAAAGTTTGGGATTGTTGTGGTTTTGATTAGAATCATTGAATCATATAGGTTGGAAGAGACCCTTGGGATCATCAAGTCCAACCGTCAGCCCTACTCTACAAGTCCTCCCCTACACCATATCCCTCAACACCACATCCAATCTGGTTTTGTTTGTTTGTCTTGTTTTGTTCCCAGAAACACCCAGTCCTACCTCAAAGTTCCCCATAAGAAATAGAAAAACCTAGTCGCCCCGCTATTGTCTATGTCACAACAATTATGTGCCACGATACACAAGAAAATGCTTAGTTTGGCCGCCTTTTTGGCCAGGCCTAGGCCTTTTACGTCACTGCTGAATTAACAGTATGATGACTAATGTGCGCCAGGTCTCTCTACTAAATACTACTACAAAAAGCAGCAGTGTCCTGAGCTGCATACAACAGAGTACTCACCACACCAGCTCCAGTGCTAGTTTGGCCACTGCCCAGCCAAGGCATGGATGGAGATGGCTGTATCTGACTCACTCCAAAAGATGGTGCAGTCGACTGAGTTAGTGTTGTGGTAGAACCACGGAAGTCAATGTCGTCAGAACTGTCAAAGAATAGCAGTTTTCTGCCTTAAACAAATGCTGCTTTGTTATTACCAATTGTGTTTGCTTACCTGATTGTCAAGGACCTAATGGCAGTGGGTAGAGGAAGTGAGTATAAGGAGACTATACATTGTAACTCCTGCCCTGAGATTATGCAGACACTTTCCATGTGCTCCACAGCTGTGAGCGTTCAGCCTTAACAGCAGATCCTAACTGGGGGTAGGCAGATGTTGAGAATATAGAAGCTCTCTTGAGAAGAATACTGTTGGAATATTCCTGACCTATGTGTCTGTACGTGACCCTGCTGTGTGCAGTGGAGCGTGGTAGAGGTGAGCGCTGGCTGCAGCTGGTACGCACACAGTTCTCAGCGCAGTAATGGAGGAGACGGCCACTCGGGCTGTTGCGTTACACAACTGGCAGCAGATATCACAACCAGCCTCGATGCTGCAACAACCCAACTGCAGCGTTTCCAAAGCTGCAATTCCTTTGTAAGCTTAAGCACCGTGGGATTTTACTTCACTGTGCAGTGCAGACATGCCCAAAATACTCAGCCCCTCAAAACCTTAGTTTCTCCATGCCTAAACCAAAGTCAGTAGTTGTTCTTTCACCTTCCCTCACTCCTTTGTAAAGCCATCTGAACCCACTGAATGATAATTAACTTTTTTGTATGATCCACTCGTGCTTAACGAAGGCCTTGTATATGCAGCCTCGCAGAAAACCAATGCTTGTAGTGTAACCACAAAGAAACAATCCTACCTTTTAGACTCCCTGTCATATTCTTCCCCAATCCAGATAAACGACTGAGCGGCCAGTAGAGCTGAAATGTCCAGTTCTTGAACATCATGTGTAGATGCCAAAACAATGTCATTGCTGTTTGCCTGAGCAGCACAGAGAAAACTTATACCGACAATGATTAACACCACCTTATTACACTAAATCTAGTATTTGAGGCTTACCTTATTAACTGCAAATGCCATTATCATATCTGACTCTTTGTGAATGATTTTTGCTTTTCCACCTGGGTAGCCAAGGTCTGCTTCAACCTACAAAACAGTTGTAAGAAATTTTAATTAGCATAAAAATCCATTTTGTTCTACAAAATTCTGATTGCAAAAATCTATACAGAATTCATGCAAGAAAAGTTCAGTGGCCTCAGCGTTGTTTAGGAAGCTGAACTTTCGACTTCTTGTACTCTTTGGTGTTCTAGAAGCCGTAACGTTTATTTGGGTGTAAGAAACACAAGGCTGTGTGTGCAACGCTATTTCCGTTACCAGGGCATCCCGAGTTAATTCAGTGACTAAGAGCCTGCTGCACAGACCAGACAGCTTCTGTTAGTCATATTACAGAAAGAAAAGCTGGTTCCACAGAACTTTTAAGAGTGTGCTAGAGGTTTGGGAGAAGGGATACTACCTTGGTTTTGTGATCTTCCGCTACGCAGTTTTGTTTGACCTGCTCCACACGATCTTCTACAGACTACATAACGTCACACAGTCACAAACACAAAACACATGCACAAACAAATATAAAAAAAGAATAAAACATTCCAAACTAGATTTTAAAGGCCACTCTGTCAGTAAATGATGACAAATGTATTTTTATCTTTTTACAAAAGGCACAAAAACTAAGACAGGAATCTAAACAAACTCACTTAAAATGTAATGCCTCCTACATGAACACAAATGTATGATATATTAAAAAAATGGAGGGGTAATACACACACAAAGTCCATACTTACAGGAATTCCTACAGCTAGTAAGCAGTAGTACACTTCTTTCCCACCATTTTTATGTGTTGGTTTCAATTTTCAGTTAGAACTCATTACAGTTGTAACTGGCACAATTCATATGATGTATTACTACAGAATATTACTTTTATATGTATATATTACTCATGCATATATACATATACACAAAGTAATAGCTCGTTTAAATTTTTTTTTCCATATGACACACACACAAATACTATGTGAATACTCTGTTGTTACCCTTAAGGCAAAAGTTCTGTTTCTTTCTTAGGACAGCATTCACATTCCTAAAGGTAAGGTGAGGTATGTCTTGTCTGAAATTATTTTGGTCAGTTGACATTTCAAAACAACATGACAGTCATGTTGATTTTTATAAAAACCCAAACTGTTAAATGAAAGAAAGGAAATTGAAATGGCAACAAAAAGATGCGAAATAAATTTAAAAGAAATACTGAAAAGACCAAGGAACAGTTACAATTGAGCTTTCCTTTAAAAAAAAAAAATCCTTCTTTTACCTCACTTTGCTTTCTTTTCTTTGTGAATATGTATCTTATGAAAGTCTCCTGAAGAAGTTCTTGCTTCACAAGAAAATGCCAGAGTCTTTTAGCTGGAAGAGCTGAATAATCCTTTGATCTGGAAGAAACAGAAGGAGAAAAAAAAAAAAGGAGAGGAAAAAGCTTCAATGTAATTAAAAGTGGACAAAAAAAATAGTGTAAAGAAAGACTCTGAATGACTTTAGATGAAATTCCAATTTGAAGACTAAAGCACCCCAAAGTTTAAGCTTTAATTAGCTCAAGGTAAATACTGAGATTCTTTTTTCTTGCGTTGTTTAAAATCCACATTATGTCACCAATTTCCAAGCACTACAGCTTCATCTGCTGACTTGCATGTGTGTCTAATTCCACTCTACCAAAACTGCTTTTATGTTGGAATTATGCTGGCTGTACAGAATTTCCTTATGTATTTCTTTCAGTATTCAAAAACATTTAGCTCACACATAAGCCAGATAAAATCCATGGCCTCAGCTTTGAGGACAAATGTGTCTAAAGAAGCAGTGCATGTCTGCAAGGATATTTTAACCAAATCCTGTATCAGTATCCACCGTGCAAATCCAAAGCCATACACAGTGAGCAAATCAAATATTGTATTTTAGTATATTGAGAAAAGCAAGCTATTTTTGAGTAGACAACATGGCTTGCTGTCTGCATTTAAAGATACCTGCAGGCATGACACAGGTCTGAACACAAGCGGATCCGCTTTACAAGGACTACACTACAACTTCTTTTCCTCTCCTCCTCCTGACACCTGTCTGCATTGAGCAACTCGTGTCTTTAGTTGCTGAGGTAGGGTGAGAGACAGCTGCTACTGTACGAATAGTGAAAGATTGAATAATGTCTTCCCAGCAGCAGCAGCTGCCCTTGATTTGTGGTCCTCCAAGCTCTGCTCTTGCCTTCTCACTTTCCTTTCTTGCTGCAGTTGCAAAAGGTGGAGCGAAGTACCGGCTGCAGCGGTAGGAGCAAACGGACATGGGAAAGTGGTTTCTGTAAAGCACTGGCTAGAACTAAGATCTAACCAACCTTCCTTTGGCAGTTTAACCTGCAGTGGGAAAACTCCATAGTATTTCTATGATCAAATAATGTGTTTTTGTTAGGAAAAAAATACTTACTTGAATGGTGTGTTTTCAGGTTCAATCATTGCTTTATTGCGGAGAATGGCTGGTCCTGCACCCACACCAAGGTCACTGGGGTAAGTATTGATGTAGTTTGGTGGTGGCCCTTCAAACTGGTCCATTCTGTCTTCAAGAATCTGTTCCCAGTGTTCTAAATTTTTTATTACAGCAATGCCCAGCGGTGATGTTACAGGCAGATCTAACGACATATTAATAAAGTAAGGTTAGAGAAAAAAAAACAATCGTGTATAAAACCCCAGAATAACACAACCATCCAGAAAAAAAATTTGAAAGTAAATGTTGGTAACTGTAAAAAATAATATATGAAATAATTTAAATTTTAAAATGAAAATTAAAAGCAAAGTCTGACAGAAAGCCACTTATACAGAAAACTAAAATGCAAAGCACAATTTTAACGTACCAGTGAATTCCAGGCCAGCAATGGGAAAGAAGTTCTTAACGTTATGCAGAACTAATTTTACCATTGTCAGGTGGAGAAGAGCCCAGCTGTATAAAAAGAACAGGTTTAGTTGTGTAAAAAAAACATTAACACAGTTATCTGCAGAATATTTTACTCCTCCTATCAAATACATAGATTAGGAAAAAAAATCATAGATGGTCACTGAGGTTTGCCAGAGAAAACTACCTGTGTATTGTCAACTCTGTCCCATAAGGATGCCGCTGAGGGCACCTGGCTCTAGCACCCTGTCCCCCTCTCTTTTACAAATCCCAGATTATTGTACTCTTCTCCCAGATAAAAGAGTATGTGGGCGTAAGCCTCTGCAAGGCTGAGAATTCAGTACAAGCCCCCTGAAATTCTCCACAAAATCTCATTAAATACAGACATCACTTGCCTATGGCAGCCATGGCTGAAGTTTTTACACTGAAAGAGTTTTGCAATTAGTAAGGACACAAATTCTGTACAGCTGAGGTGTAAGAACTAACGAAAGAATTGAACACATAAAAGAGCCATCATTTTTTATATCATTATTATAATGCTGAGGTCATCCGTTTTATCTTGCAACATTTTCTCCTTTGTGTATTCTATTTAATGTGATCCTCATTCAAACAACTAAAGAATCGGTGGTCTAAACTGCTATTCTAGGGCTGGCGCTGTGGTATCTCATGGTGTTTATGTATTAGAAATGAAGATATGTGTGTGTGTGTGTGTGTGTGTGTGTGTGTGTGTGTGTGTGTGTTTATTGTTTTTCCCCTCCCCCAAAAATGCAAATCACACAGCTCTGACTTCCTAATCCCGTCTCTTTAGGCAAGTAAATGGGGAACTGTTACCGTGGTAAGAATTTGTCACTTCTGTAATCCAACTGCCACAGAAAAGTCCAATCACGGTACTCTAATTATTTGACTTAAACTGGATGGCGCAGAGGAGCTGGATTTAATTTGGAAGCAAAGGTAAGCATGTGACAGAATTATTCTAGAACAGTGGCAATTTCTGCTAACCTGTAAGAATTGGCATCTTTGTGTTCCTGGATCTGTACATCAGAGAGGAAAGCATCATCCTCTTCCTCATCGCTGTGAATGCTTTCATCGGAATCATATATAACACTGCTGTCTGATAAAGGAAGAAATGGCTGCAACACAAAAGAAAAGTCTGCTATAAAAGCAATTCTCAGGTCTCTCAATATTCAACTCTTACTCTAGTTATCGCCGTCATAGAGTTTAAATGACAACAACTTAACCTACAAAGAAGTTTCCCTAAAATGTAAACAAGTAGCAACAGCAAAAGCATTCATCTCAACTATTGGCAAGAGATGTGTTTTGAAACTGAAGTAACAGACTTGTAGGCTCTTCATCTCTGTGCCTGATTATGAAGAGCACTCAAAGTCTTCACATTAATTTTGTCCCTTAAAATTTAACAGAAAAAAAATATACTTTTATGAACTATAAACTTAGATTTTCCATTCTAAGTTACCTTTGCCATAAAATAGTCCCACATGCTGAGTTCTGGGGGGATGAACTTTTCTTTGTAAGAGGGTCTTTCTGCAGGTACCGGCGGTGGGACAGTGCTGTCTTTGACTGGTCTTCCCGGCACGAGCATTCTCATGTTAAACCGGCGGCGATGTTTATCCATTTCTTCTGATGGAAGAGGGGGAGCTAAATTCAGGTAGTTTGAAAAGCTGATATTAATGTTGCATCTTTAGAAACGGATGGATTTTGTAATTGAAGCAACTAAACCCATTGCTATTAGTACTAATTTCTACTGTTTCAGAAATCAAAGCCAGCCTAAATAAAGTAAGTGTAATGATACAGAAAGTTACCTTAGGATAAATTCAGTAAATTGTGGCATTTGTACATTGGATTGGAAATACCTTTTATTATCTGGATGACGTTCTTGGGAAACGTCGCTTTTAAGTAAACAGCGTTTAGCTGAAAAAATTTTCAGAGAAATTTTGTTGAGAAATAAAGGTAATGTATAAAGTTTCACTAAACTGTAAACTGCACAAGTAGCAGCAAGTACTCAAATATAAGCCAAGGAACTCTTAAGAGAGCAAAGCAAATTTGCATAGAGAAACCGGCTTCTGGAAAACTGAAGTCTATTGTACAGGTGTTACTGCCCAGGCAACACTAAGGATCACACTTACTTTATTACAAAGGAGATAGGTATTTAAAGATGACTTTTTTTTTTTTTNCACTACTACCATTTATCTACACTGCAAGTTTTTACAAACCTTCCTTACCATCCTCTGAAACATCTGAAGCTGAAGGTTCAAGGAAAACAGAATACATCTCAAATGAAGATGTGACTTTATGTAAGTTACTCACATTAACACCTTGTGAAAAGAACTGCCCTAAATGAGTTTAAGTTGCTGACAAATAGCTGTTGTGAGTACTTATAATGGTGCATCACCTTATTACTGTTCTGGTTTGTACTTCAGAGGTGTGGAACATCTAACTTTGGTGTAAGTTTCAAGCCTACTGCTGTTCTGAAGGTGTGTGTGATGTGATTAGCAGTATGGTCGCAGTGTGGAGTCTATGACAAATGGTTGTATTTGCCTTTGTTTCCAGAGCCTGAATTCAGCCTCTGCTTTTTTTTCCTCATGCAGCATATCAAGACGTGCTCATCTGTCTTTGAAAAATTCCTATTTTTAGTTGGAGGTTACGTACGCATCCACTATTTTATTGACAGATGAAGTTGGTATTTTTTCTCTGTGGTCTGTGCAAGATGAAATTTATCTTGCAACAGAAACTGTTTTCAGAAATATCGTTTCAAAGTTACTGCAGTCATTAAACAATAACACTCATTTCTCACATACAGAAAACTATAGATACAACACTGATCTATACCATCTGTTTTTCACTAAGAAATAATGAAAGTCCTGAGAGAGATTATAAACAAGCATCCAGTATGTTACCTAACCTACAGCTTGTATGACAAATTCAAAACGTGCAGGGTGACATTACAAATGACAGCCACAAGACTAGGGTTTTTTTTTCAATAATATAAAAGCTTTCTTGCCAGTAGACACTTAAATTCTGCTTGCTGGTTTTTGTCTTTTAAAGGGAAGGATGCTTCTGCTACAAGGTTACTAGAAGGTATAAAATGCAAATCGTTAGTATGACCTTTAGAGAACAGAGTACCTGGAATATTTTCCGACTGCCTTCGAGGCTTCACGAGGAGTTTCACTCCTCCACCAAAAACAGCAGCCCACATTCGGCTGTTCAAGGGATGGGCTGCTAGTCGGAACAATTCATTACATGAATTGGTTGCAAGGGCGTGTATAAGCAGGCTCAGGTAGACAGCTACAACAGCTTCACAAAGCAGGATGTTTAACTTTGGCTGATCTTCATCCTGGGCTGAGCTTAACAGATTTATAAGTGAACTCACACCTGCAAAAAGAAAAGAGGAGGAGTACAAATTGGAATAGAAGGAAACGTTTCAGCTCTACGTTTTATGTTAATTATATACGAATAGCCACATGAGACTTTTATTCAGATGAAACATACTATTACTCTTTTTCTGAAAATCATAACGATCAAAATTTGAAAAAGTCTTCTTAGGTCTGGGACTTCTGTGTTGTGCCTCTCTGGAAATACTACAGGCAGTTCAGTCTGCCTATGAAATTCCTGCACTGTTTCCACAGTTGACCTCAAAAGAGTAAACTGATGCTCGTACATGGAGAGTAGCTGTTTTCGTGGCTATAGTGAGTACAGCACAGATGTAAGACAGCACTAGCTTTGCTAGGAGGGAGGCATACCAGTGGAAAACATTTTAGAAAGACAAAATGATCAACTTATTAAGTTTATCATAAAGATTTGGTCTCTTCTTTAAGCAAGATGTTTGGCATATTAAAAGTCTGATACATGAAAAGGCTGTTATTAACTAAATCAGACTTCAGAACACTTATACATCACTGATGATCCATCCTATTATAGAAGAGTGAAATGATTTTGAAATGTGAAGCTGGTCCAGTGCTGCTAAAAGAATAACCTGATTTTTGTCTCACCAGGCCACTGAGCTGGGGAGGAGTTTGGAGTTGCATGTTCTTCGATGCTTTCTGTCCTCAGTCTGCGTCGATCACTCAAAAGCAGTCCTTGATAAACCATCCCTGTAAACTGATTCGCTTCTGTTTGACTGCTAAATACAAAATGATTGTTTGCTAATGAGAAAGCAGTTTAGAATATTGTTGCAATAAAGTATAGTGTATATATACATGCTTCTCATTTTAATCAGAAACTGCAACATTTAAAATTCTATAGGACTAAGGATTTTATAACTTCATGGTATATGCAATACCATGATTAAAACTTGGATTGTTTCTACGTGGCAGTATGGATTTTAATACAGCACATGCATTGCTGCAGATAGTAAAAACATTTTAAAAATTATTAGGAACAAATACATTATTAGAATTTTTGAAAAAGCCTTTTTCCTGTGTTGTCTTTCAGTTCCAGTTTGGAATATTAACTGCCTAAAACCTCACTTCTGTCAGTGCCAAGTTTTTGCCCTGCACCTCTGTTCAGCGATGAACGTGCTGTGGAACACCACATTCAAGTATTTGTCAGAATATCCCAAGTGAGAGTGGCACCAGATCTTCCTGTTACTTACTGGGAAAAGTCAACATGATTGATGTTATTTTCTCTATGTAAAACTGCTTTGGTTCATCAGAGCTAGCCATGTATAAACTGTATAAGTATCTATACACAGGTATTTAATCTATTTTTCTAGACACATGCATGAAGAATTTCCATTTTGGCTACACAAAGTACACCCCAAGTGTAGAACTGTAAGAAAACATCTGGTTTTACCTGTAGCTGTGGCTGTCACATAGCGCTTGATATATGGATGCAGAAAGTGAAGCTGCTAAAGAATGAAGTGTGTACACCTAAAATAAAAAGAGCCAATAAGCTGTATGTAAGTTTATAGAAAGGTGAGTAAACTACAGCTCTTTCTAAAGACCATTGTAAAGGAATGTGTTATGTAGGAGTCCTAGTTTGAAACCAAGGGCAGGAAATACTAACAATGTTCTTTTATGTTTACTTTCCTTGCTCATTTTATTGGAGTCAAAACTGTCCAATATTATGTCAAGATAATTATTCTAACATAGAAGTGCCACAGTGTATGTGTACGCTGCAGGAGAGATTCAGTACGTCCTGTTATAGTAATGGATTTGACAGAGCAGTTCCTGGAAGCCATATTACATATCATATTTCAATAGAGTAGCAGTCACTCCATAAAATACAAATGTCTGTGTTAGTGTGGTATCATTGTTTTATCTATAATCTCTTTTTTACCTCTGTTGTGTGCTTATAAATCTCTAGAAGTCTCCAGGGATAAAAAGGATGATACTCTGTTACTGCCTCACAACACAACAGAAACATTCCAGTTCTTAAACAGAAGAAATGCAAGGATTTCTTGGAAAGTCCAATGAAATCCACAGTGGGAAGAAAATGGTACTGTCAAAAACATTAATTTTTTGAACCCGTCCTGTGTTCTTTTCCATCTATTCCTACCATCTTCCCATTTAATCAAGTGCTAGACCTTAGATTAAAGCTATGAATTATCTAAGTTGCTGTTTTGCGGTTAGAAGTGTCAGCTCTTCTTTCCACATTCTCTTTTAAAAGAGAGACTGTATAAAATAATGATTTAGCATCTTACTAATTAACCACATCAGAGCCTCAGGCTATTTGGCTCCCTCCAACCCAGCCCAGATCTGCTAAATCAGAATTTATTTACTGCCGAGTACAGTGTCAGATAATTCATCCCAATTCCTCCTTAAAAACGAGTACAGTTGAGGAAATTCAGACTGGAGTGTTAAATTATCTATATTAATAGAAGGTTTTAACATAACTTACAGTCTCTTATCTC